>BQNB010066550.1:0-34521 GCA_026074375.1 Tanacetum coccineum
AAATAATGTTCTATCTTTGTCTTTAAATTATGAGCTTAGTTGGACCAGTAGGTGACATGTATGTTTCAACAAGTATGTTCTTAATTAATTGATAAAGACTTAAATAGTGAACTACCAGTATATAAAATATCGTCAAACAGTAAGTGGGTAAAGTCTTGATGGGCTAGGGTTTAATAAGATCACCATTGCTTTAATCCCTAGATAGATTATAATTAAACTAAAAGGATTCTTTATGCGGATACGTTAATTGTGACAGGATTCAACGTGTCTAGGTCTTAGGATGGTGTCCCGCCTAAGTTTTAAGAATGATATGATGCTTCGAGATAAGTAATCATTGCACTAAACAAACAAACCAGCATTTAATCGGATTTAATATGGCTAATACAGTTTTCTATCATTTGGCTTGTACTGCTCTTTTATCTTCTGATTATTTTCTTGCATGTTTATTGTGCTTTGAATTGATTATTGTCACCGTAAAACCTGTGCCAGTCTCTCAGGCTGAAAACCCCCATACCATTAGAACTAGGTTTAGCATAGGTTTAACAAGTAATTAGAATTAACTAATTAGATCAATTAAAATACTTATAGAATATAAGGTTAACGACCTCGCTCTTAGTGTTCGACACCCTACTTATCACGAAACTCCACCTGATCGGGTACACTGCCCGTTAAAGTGATGTTTTAGGATAAGTCGGCTAAATATAAATTTAAAACTTGATAATCAATAATTTGACCCTACACGATAGCACATCAAGTTTTTGGCGCCGCTGCCGAGGAGTGAAAAAATTTAACCTTTAATTTTATTAGTATTTCTAACCACTAGCTTAGAATTTAATTAGCATAATATAATTTTGTTTGTATTTAATTTAATTGTGTGTTTAAATTCCAGCTTTATTTTATACTCTGTTATGGTGATACGGCGTATTCACCAGTTGAATACGACGTATCTAGCCTTTTAAACAGATACAACGTAATTGTACTTTGTTGTGTATGCGACGTATTTTGCAAAATATATATGACGTATTATCATCAGAAGTCATTATCTTTGCAAACTTTAAATTTCCTAGAATAGCTTTACTTTGAAGCATGCCTTTTATGTCAGGAACATCATTTGGATTCCACCCTTTCCAGTTCTCCTATCCCCCAAGGAAACTAACAATGGAAGAAATGCTATACAAGTTTATCGACGAAGGAAGACGAGAACACGAGGAAATAGGGGTATTCATTAGAGAATTCAAAACAACCAACGAACTCTTACTAAAAAAGAAACAATTCACTAAGCGAGCTCAAATTCGAGGTATACAGGTTGTCAAAAGCAATTAACGATGCTCACTTATCAAATTATGAAGTCAAAGGTGTAACTACTAGAGGAGGGGAGACAACAACCAAAACCATTCATGACACAAATGACATAAGCAAAGAACCTCTGATACTTTATCATGATAAACCCGTAGAACCAAATGAAGTCCTCGTCGAGACCAAACCTCAAGAAATAAAAGAAGTTAAGCCACCAACACCATTAATTCCTTTTCCTTACAGGTTAAAGAAAGAAAAAGAAGATGCCCAACAACGAAAGTTCTTAGAAAACCTGAAACAACTTCATATAAACATCCCATTTACCGAAGCCCTTTCCCAAATGCCAAAGTACGCCAAATTTCTAAAAGGGCTACTATCAAACAAAACTAGGTTAGAGGAGGCCTGCACAGTAACAATGAACGAAATATGCCCAACAGTATTGCTAAACAAACTCCCGTCTAAGCTGAAGTTTAGGATAATTTAATTTTTGTGTGACAGCAAGATTTGGTAGTTGTTTTTCTATTGTATCCTGTATGTTAACTTATATAACAGTTTAGACTTATGAACTTTATTAGGGCAACATTGACTAAGATCTCTTTTGTATTTTAACGATGACAAATAAATGTTCACAACACTTAAAATAACAAACGATAGCCAAAATCCGGAAAAACGGATAATGAATCTGGCGCGCTGGTCACGCGTTAGTACGTGTCCAGCGCGCCACTCCCGGCTTCCGTTTTTAAGGATTTTGCAAAGTCGTTGTCCTCTTACCCGACACTTGTAGAAACTTTAATAAAGGTATGTACATGATACTTGAGCATTTGGAGCACTCCAAATGAGGTTTAGACTTAAAAAGAAGCAAAACAAATCCTCTCGTTTTTTAACAAAACGACAACTCAACTCTTTTATCAACGCATTAACCAAGTCGAAACTATTTCTTAAACCTAGACAATTTGAATATCTGTTCAACATACCATCAAACTAAACTATTCATTTGACCTTAATCCGGATTTACTTCTTAATCACGTAACGGGTTTTACTCCCTTTATGGTCAAACTAAGTCAAAGATCACTTTACGTAAACGCATCTTCCTTATGAGATATGCTTTTACTTGAGATCAAAAACACTAGCTTGTTTGCATCAAGTGATTAGTGATCAAACCCATTGTTGATAATCATGGATTAAAGTCTAAATGACTAATTTAGCTTGTAGTAATTGAAGGTTAATCTTACTTTGATCATTCCCACCTTTTTTATATAAATGTTTTACAAACTCCCACACTCCCACATGTATTCCTTACATATCACCTACACCTCACTTCTTTTTACCTAAACATTCTTAATCATTTGTTATCCTTCAACCCAAACAAATGATTATACATTACCTTCACAACAAATATCCTAACCTCCTACAACTATTTCTTTACAATCCCCAATCATTCCTTTAATCATATTAGTTCATTATCTTTTCTCTTTTAATGGAAATGTGATTATTCTACCAATCAATCCTTTGCTTATCATTTTCTTCTTCACAAACCTTCACAACCTTATACCTTTCCAAGTTTATCCCTTCACATGACAAGTCACATTCCCTTACACCATGTACCTTCCATGTACTTGTTGTACTTCTTATCCCCCACATTATAACAAGTCCTTATACATCACATCTCAAACAACTCTAACACACAATCCTATTTTTTTTTTTTTGATTCTTTTCTTCATCACAACACATACACACACACACACACACATACACATCCTTTTAAATTTGAATTTCAGATACACATACAGACTCAAATATTTCTCCCTATACTTCTCCTCACACACTTATACTTTTGAATTTCAAACTCTTCACACACTTCACCTAAACTCCTACACACTTCTACCCTTCCTAACATTTGAATTTTGTATTTTAAATGTTAGGCTCCCTTCTATCACATAACCATCACATCCATTACAACTCACAACCTATCTAACTTATATCCAACTCACCCTATCTTTATCCTTAACATTCAAATTTAAATTTTGAACTTGAAATCCTAAGGCTCCTAAACATCCCTTCATGACAACTCATGCCAACTCTCCTCTTTCTCATCTATATCCTACATGTCTATTGTTTGAATTTGAAATTAAAATTATCCCTCCAACATCTACACTTCTTATCCAAGCCAAGGAATATTCCTTTAGCATATTCTTTATTCTTTTGGCATATTATTTCTATCATAATTATGCCAACTCATCCACTTAACCATGGATAGTTTCTAACTAAGCCATTTACCTTTGAGGAATACCCAAACATACTCGTTGTCTAAGTCTTTGACAATCGATCTATGGCTGATAGTTTGCCAAAAACTACAAAGCCAACTTAGTTGGTATTGCTGTGTTGTTGAGTTGCTGAGATGTTATGATGATGACAAAGACTAGAAGCTAAAGAATTTCAAGTTTACAGAGTAACAAAAGAGTTCAAGTTCATCAAAGAGCAGATTAAAGAGTAGCAATGTGTTTGGATACATCCTCCTAGTGTTCAAGAAGCTCAAACTGAAGAAACATGAAGGTTAACAAGTGAACATCATCTTTAGGGGAGGATTGTTAGGTTTTAGAGGTTTCTACAACTTAGTGCTGCTACTTATACAAGTTATAATGCAGTTCTACTTAGGTGCTGCTGGTAAAGGAATGCTAAACATTCAAGAAATGAGGATATAGTAGTTAGTATTGTTAGTTATTAAATAGTTAGTACTTCCAGTACATTGTTAGTACTGACAGTGATAGTTAAGTGTTGTAGTAGTAGTTAGTTACGCTAGCATTATAATAGTTATTCTGTTAGGAGTATGCATGAGTTATTTATTAGGAATAGATAGGCATTATCTCTTACACGTTTGTAAAGCACCATTAGGGTTTTCTTGGTGTATTAAAGGAACCTACGGCACTTGTTAGATCTATAAGGTTTCATACAACAAGTTTCTCAAATATTAATAGTTAGTAAATCTGTAACCTATAGCAGATTAATAGTAAAGCAATTCTGTTTTTTTTCATTTGTTCTTCTTAGCAATATAAGTTAGTTTCCGCATAGCTTATATTGTTCATAGTCATTGTTTCTCTTGTAGTTAGTTTGGATCTATCCAGATTGGCTACCACCCTTAACAGGCTAGAAAGATCTATTAAGTCTGGGATCTACACCCAATCTCTCCGCAGGCAAGACAAGTTACGAATACTGGTTGTAGGTTGCTTCCAGTGGCTGGCCCTTTGTTTCTGCAGTTCCTGGTCTGATGACCCACCTTGTTGCAAGTCTGACACTTGACAATGCAAGGTCCTGTGTGATGCAGGGTGCATTTCTTACACAGGGGAAGGCTTCCAGTATACCTACTGTTTTCAGTTGGGGTGACAGCATAAGCCCTAACGGTTTCTTGCCTTCTATTCTGTTGTTGTTGGTGATCATTGTTGCGGTTGCTATTGTTGTTACGGTTATTCTGGTAGTTGTTGTTGTTGGTGAAGGTTCTTCTATCATCAAACTTTCGTTTGTGATCATTGGTTCCTTGCACAGAATTGTGCTTTGTTACTTGATCCATTAACCTCTGGGTTATGGTAATAGCTTCCTCTAAAGTTTGAGGCTTTGAAGCGGTAACATTTCCTTCAATACTTCTGGGTAATCCCCCGATGAAGACTTCCATGAGTTTCTTAGAATTTGGCACCATAGTTGGGCATAAAACTACCAATTCTTGGAATCTTCTAACGTAAGTCTTGAGATCATTTCCTTTTATAGTCAGATTGTAAAATTCATCTTCCATTTTCTTGACCTCGGTTCGAGGACAATACTTCTTTATTAAGAGCTACTTAAAGTCGGACCAGGTGATCTTGTAAGCTTTATCTATTCCAATAGGTTGGGCGAATGAATTCCACAGGTAAAGCTTTCCCCGGTTGGTTACCAGTATCAAATTTCACCTTTGCAGTCCTTGGTTCAGTTACTACGTGAGAAATTACCGGAATCGTTCGTTCATATGAGCGGATGGGCCAACAAGCGCCTCCGTACCTTTAAAGTGAAAGGGTGGCAGCTCATAAACTCTTTGTAGCTACATTTTCTTACTACAGGAGTTTCACCTTGTCTGATGTTCCTATTGGTATTATCAGTATTTGCCATGGTAGCAGCTTGTGCTTCAAGAGCTGCGAAAACACTACACTAGTACAAATCTGGGATTTCGTCACACATGCTGTTTTTTGAACGGTCATACAGTCAGATTTTTATGGACTAAAAATGTACAAAATAAAATAATCAGCCACACTTGATACTCATTTGTGTAACCATTTCGGAATTTATTGTCACAGATGTAAAATATTTATTTGACTGAGGTGACTGGTAATTTTGTTTGTTGATTATTTAGTCACTATAATTTGATCGTGAACAGTTACATATAGTTGAAACTTTTGTCGCCACTATAATATATACTATGTGACAATATATGTCGCACACTTGAACTGTGGACAAAAATCATCATATAGGTCACATGAAGTAATTGTGTATGTGGCTAAATCATATAGTCAAGTTTGTCACACATTATTTAAAAGTGACTGCTATTTTTTGCTGAATATTTAGCCACATATGAATTTAAAATGTGTGACAACTGAAAAGTAAGTTTGAAGCATTAGTCACGATATACATTTAAAAGTGACAAATATATGTCACACACTTAACAAAAGTTCCATTTTTGTCTTCCCCAAAAAACACACCGCCAAAAATTTTGAACAAAAAGTTCATTTCCCCCCTTTTGCTCGAATATTTCATTTCCCCCTAAATTGATTAGGGTTTCTTTTATTTCCCCATCTCACATTTAGACTCATCTTCCATACCATTTGCCGTCTCCATTTTTACATCTACTAATCTCATTGTTGCTCACCCCACCCAAGGTATTCTGTTCTTATCTGTTTATTTAATATATATTCTGAATTTTTTTAAGATAACGATTTGTTTCATTATTTAATTGGGAATTTATTGTAGTTTGATGGGCTTGCATCCCGTTATATATGCATCGATATGTGGCCACAGTGATATACAAAGACTATATCTGGTATCTTTTATTCATCTAATGACTTGAGTGGTTCTCTTTAGTTTGATTTTTAAATGGATTCTTGTAAAGCAGAGTTTGACTTTTTGTCATGGTTACTTAGAGATTATAAGGAAGCAATTGATGTGTCTAAGTAAATTTTCATTTTAATAAGTGGATTCAAGTGAGGTTGATTTTTTGTAAAGATTATTCTGGTGTCTATAATTATAAGTTTAAATTGAGATTTTAGTTCGTTTATAATTAGGGATCTGGAACATAGGTTTAATTATATATTTTAGTTAGATTAGATATTAATCAAGCTATGTTGTATATCTGGGCTTTGTATAGAGCTTGTCACAACATGTAAAGTGTGATATATTGTTACCTTTTCACTAATAAGCCTGTCACTGAGTGGGAATTGTAGTAATAGTCTAAAGAGATGTTTTAACCTTCTTACTAATTTGCTTAACAGACTTTAGTACATTCGTTTTAATAATAGACTTTAGTACTCACGTTCATATACAAGTATGAATGCTTTATTTTGATGGTCTTTCGGTCTGCCCTTATGTTATAGAATTTTTTTGTATACATCTAAATAAGTCATACTACAGGAGAGAAGCCTAAAAAACAAATCAACCATATATGGATGCTCGTTGGCATGACCATTCCTGTGGTTTTCTTTAATTTGGGGTTTCTATGGTATTTCAAGCACATAAAGCATAGACGAGAAGGTACAAAAGTTAAAAGTGATATTCTATCTATCAACTAGATTTGCTTCTTACTTTTTTTCTAACTCACAGATGCTGATCTTAGAAGAAAAAAGGCGAAAGGGAGACGAATATTGAGTTAGCAGCTTCTGAAAGCTTCAAGGATGTGCATCATCTTGATACAGATGGTAAAAAGTGTTGTCCAACTTGAGCAGGTGAGCAAGACTCTCCTACTAAAACTATAATGTCTCGGTTTCTAATTACAATATGACTCTGGCTTTTATAGCCGCCCGACCACCTTGTTTTGATCTAAGTTCATTTGTAAAGAAAATTGCTCTGTTGAGTCAGTTTGAACACGGGAAAATAGCACGATACTATGGGGCAGATAAGGTATTACTTTAATGCTTATATATATATATATATATATATATATATATATATATATATATATATATATATATATATATATATATATATATATATATATGTACGATGCATTCCTAAAAATTTTGCATGATAGTGTAATAATTTGTCCCATTGATATCTTAATCCGAATCCCCTATAGACCAGGATATTGATGGCTGGTGCTAGTAAATACAACATTATCGTGTGAAAATAGTTATTTTTATGGCATTAGATGTGACATACTTTATCTACTGTAATAACAACCTCTTTGTCACGGTTGAGTTAGTTATAAGAAATATTACTAACGCTTCTGTTTGGGCAATATATTTTTTGTAACTCACTTTATTGTAGCTTACTTAGATAGTTATCAATGTTTATCAATAAGATTTGCATCAACTTCTATTTTCTTACACATATTTACTCAATTTTATACTATGACTCTTAAAGTTGGAAATGACATGGTGTGTTCTACCTGTTAAGTTAGCTGTTACGCTTCACCAGTCTTGGTCAACATTAATGATAATAGCTAACTGGAACTTTTTAAAAGGTAAAGGCTATAATCAATATTGATGGAATGGATCTTTGAGTATATAGAGAGGAAAGAAGAGTCTCGCCTTGTTGAAATGATTTCGAGGACTATGTGCATATTTGGTAAACCAATAGTATCTATGTTTATTTGTATCAGACCTATACACACCTTTATATTATTATTACCATTGTTACTATAGTCAATTGTATTTTTGTTGTATAAGGTTAGAACTCTCTCTCTACCTCTCTCTCTCTCTCTCTCTCTCTCTCTCTCTCTCTCTCTCTCTCTCTCTCTCTTTCTCTCTCTCTCTATGTCTCTCTCATATGATTCGTTTAACGCTTAGCACTTCTTATATTAGTTACTACTTGCTAATTATTCGTCATTTGAATTTTTTCAGTCCTAAGATCGTGTAGGAGCAACCGATTGTTCTTGATTATGTCAGCTTACTAGAATATGTATCCTCTGCTAAGCATACTTCAAGTACACTAGCAGCTTTTTGCGCAACACTTATATGGAAATCTAATATATATGCATGTGATGGAATGGGCGTGTCAAACAAGTTGTGTTACGGGCTAAAATGGGTAATTTAGTAAGCCATTTGTAACTATGTTATCAGCTTAATTCATTTGTATGTATGCTCTTTTTGTTGAATTCAAACTACCCAAGGTCACATAGCCAATTTCTTCACGGGTACAGGTGCAATCAAAGGCAACGGCCAAAATAGTTAGTTTGTTAAGCAATAAACTAAATTGGGTGCAATTGTGCAAGGTATATGTTCAAAGAATAATCTTTAACCTATATATGTATCAAATTATTACAGGGAGCAGATAGAGTACAGGAGTATCACCCATGGTGTAGGCATTATTCTAAAGGAAAAAAGACCTTCGGTTCGTGGTAAAGATCACTTTGTTGATGACACCCTTGGGTTTGTTTTTTTTATTCTCTGTTTCTTGGATATTTTCTTTAAGGTTTGACTATATGTTTACATGACTGGATTATGGATGTTTTATGCAGTAAATGTTGGGTAAAGATTAATGATCTTAAAGATGGAGAGAGACATGAAATGTGGTTGCTACTCGACCTGATAGTGTCAACCCTCATTACCACACAATCAGGTAATTATTGATCATTCTTGTTACTCTTATTGTAGAGCTCATAAACTACAGCATAACTCTGTTAAAATTGCTTAGTATACAGTTCACTGTACAAAATGGTGATTTCAATCTGACAAATTGAATTTACAAAGATCATGTTCCATTTGTTTTCAATCTTACTGTTGTTCTGATTTTGGATGTGAAGAGAAGGAATACACTCTGGCATATCACCACCGAATACACGGCAACAAATGGGCAGAGATAGCTAAACATCTACCCGGAAGGTATACTTAATAACATCTTTCAAAGGTGCTTCCCCCTTTACAGTAATTTTTCTCATTACATGTTTTAGTTTTCAAGCCAACAGAGATTACATAAATTCTCACCTAGTTCATTGTTGCGCATTGGCAGGACCGACAATGCAATAAAAAATCATTGTAATTGTTATTGAAAGTTCATGTTAATACTGGTGTCATACATTAGTGCTGCCAGCAATAGTACTAAGTCTTTTTTCTACATAGTGCTGCGAGCATAGATTAGTGCTTCCAACAGAGGTTAGTGCTGCTTGACGCAGTTACTGCTGCTAGTTGTTCTCGGTTGTGGATCCATGTTTTATTTAACAACCACTGTTGCATCCAGTTGGCAGATGGTTTCAGTTTGGAGAAGATGTCATCTCCCCTTGGTGTTCTTGTTATATTTGAGTCTCGGTCTGAAGCACTAGTTCAGATATAGGTATAGTACTTAAGTTATCTCTTTAAACTAAAATCCGCTTATTGTATGTGCATGGTTGCTATACATATCATTACATTTAGCAGCTTCATTCTAAATTTAGTATTTACTGATTAATTTCATGCATTTATTGATATCTAATATGTTATCACTATTTATACATACCAAAATAGTAATAGTCGCAATAAGCCTTGATTTCTAATATGTTATCACTAAGCCCCACGCATTTTTTGCTCCTGTTTACAATTGTAGTTATGTTTTCTATATGAAATAAAATATTTTTATCAATAATAGTTTGCCAGTCTTAGAATGTAATTATATTATGTGTATGACTGCATTGCCAAATGGGTGTGTAGCTCATATGGTAGAGCGCTCACATTGCATGCGAGAGGCACGGGGTTCGATTCCCCGTACTTCCTTATTTTTTCGTTGTGTGACTAAATATTACAAAACGCCATACAAACATAAAATTCATGTGGCTATTAGATGAACAATAGTCATATAAAATACACATTTCTTTACTTTAAACACCATATGGTCACACATATTAACACTTTTGGCCACTCTATGTTTAATTGTATGTGACTAAATATACAAAAAAAACATGCTTTGTTGGTTGTACATTGTTTACGGTCACTAAATTGTACCTATTTAGTCACAAAAAAATGTGGATACGGACACTAAAGCTTTCTTATGTGTGACTAACTCGAATGCGTGACCGTAGGTGACCTACGGCCGCGCGACCTTTTGTCACACACAAAACTTTTCGCGTGTGTGACTATATGTATATAGTCACACATTTTTGGTGTGACCAATACCACTTTTTGTACTAGTGCTATCAGCAATTTCCTGATGGCAGCCTGAGAAATGGCTGGTGTTGTAGATGTTGGTGTCCTCTTAGGAGCCATTCTATCAATATTTACAAGACAACACATAATAAGAATATATCATTGTATGGATTCTTATTTGGTACAAGTTCTAACAAAGAAATACACATTCTTTGATATTACATTGCAGGATATAACAAAATTTTTTTGGAATGGACACTCTAACAAGCATCTAACTCATTAGGTTTCTCGGGGACTGGTTCATTTCTCAGTGGTTTTAGTATGATCCATAACGAGTTATCTAACTCTGCAAAGATAGACTCATCTGGAAGTCTTAGATTCCAAAAAAATTTATGCTCAATGTCTTGATTATTAATCATATCCATGATACCTGGGTACAAAGGTTTGAGAAAACCGGGTGGTAAGAGAGCCATAGTAACCTAGATACATAAAGATACGATACATCACACTACAGAATATAGGATAGACAACCACGACATACATAAATCGGTATCATAAAACAGCGAGGTATAATGGAATCACCACTGTATTAAGTCATAAACAACTTGTCTACATATTTTACATAGTTAATAATTTGACAAGTGTCATTATTTATGCCACACATCTAGTGGTTGGATTCTAACAAAAGCTGTAAATGATAAGGATCTAGTCTAGTAGTCTGGTGGTCCTCCCTTGTGGTTCTTGAGCTCATGGATCTTGTCCAGAAGACTCTTCATATCTGATCGGTGGCGAATCTGGATATCCTCGATGAGTATCTCTAAAGTAGAAGTCCTGACGCGAGCAAGAACAATCTCATCATCATGCCTTATTTGCTCTCTCTGAAATCCAGAAATCTGGGTACGGGCTTCTTGAAGTTTGGTTTCTAGTTGGTCAAAATCTCGCTGTATGATTACTCGACCATTACCAAGACCTTCTATCTTATCTTCCATGTGCTCAATGCGCTCAAGAGGGAGCTCATCTAAGTGATTCAAAATAGTCTCGATCTGTTCCTCATGGCGCTCCAGATGCGTCTTATGAGAACTCTCTCCCATCTCAAATACCTGAGGTGGGGCGGAGGAATCAGTAGAGAAGGGTGATAGGAAACGGGCTCGTTTCTGAGGTGGCAGAATCTCCTCGGGAAGAAAGAAATCTCGGGGATCAAATAGTGGTGATGGTGGTAACACTGGAGATGGAGGCAAAATAGTTAGTGGAGTAATAAGAGCTCTAAGTGATGGAATAGGTGATTCATTACTAGTAGCATTATATGCTTGCATAACCTTCATATACGGATCATCGTGGAAAAGTGAGATGGTTAACGAGGCTAAAAGATCCTTAGATAAATCCTTTAAAGGATCAGAAAAGGTGTTTCCCGGTGAAGCTGGGAAATAGTCTGATGAAGCCGGGGTATAGTCAAGAGTGGTTGTAGAGGAAAAATCATCCTCAACATTGGAATCAGATGGGACGATAATAGGGTAGATATAGTTAGGAGTTGACATACTTCTGTAACAACCCAGTGTAAAATAACATAAGTTATTTATATATTAGTTGTTGTATCTTTATAAACTATTTCAGGATGATGTAGTGTCCAGGAGGACTTCTTGGATGGAAAAAATAGTTATAGTTTAGGTTTTAACCTTGTTCTCTATAACCGAGGCTCTTGATACCAATCTGTAACACCCCCTTATTTGACATATAGCAGCGGAAGCTAAATTGGAGGTATTACTTCATGAATCAATAATCATAATCATAGAAAATGACTCAAAAGAGACGTTTGGAAATAAAAAAAAAAATTTAGGTTATCATTCAATAATATATTAGAGTTTTACAAAAGGAGGTCCCAAAATACATATGAAAACATAAAGTTTGAATGATAACAAGTTGGACGTCCTTAAGTCCAATGCCACTCCGTAACATAGGTTGCTCAATTACCTGAGATAAACATACTAAAAGGGTCAACATAAAGGTTGAGTGAAATTCATAGGTTTGTAATGAAATAGTTGAATAGTCAATCATAAGTGGTAATATGCACAATTAAATTATCCTTCCCCCTCAAGGGAAAACAATATTATTGCCATAAGCTCATGTCACCCAACGTTAACATGGAAATCACCTAAGTGACCAATATTAAGGAATAAATGTCACTGTTGGAAAGGTCAACTTGCCAAATTTACCCATTATTCTCAATATTTGTGCATTTGATTACCTCATGTACAGGTAAACACAAACATGATTCGTCAATCCCAATAGATCTATCCACAATTTTCGCGTTCACTCGTAAGTGATTAATGGTTCATGATTAAATGATATTGACAGTAAAGGTAAACTTAGGCAATAATATATCAGGATAACATACAGTTGGAAAATACTTGTATTCATGGTTTATAGCATGTATCTCCCCACGGAGTTTAGAAAACATGTAAAGGTGGGACTATGAACTCACCTTGATAAGGTAGTTTGATTGATGTCAAAAGTAAATCAAATGGAAGTAAACAGCTTCGACACGCAATCTGGGGTAATATGTCAAGTCTTAGTTTGATTGTTTATATTTCAAAACTTTATTTCATAAAGTTTAACGTAAATATTAATTTGGTTTAATAACTCGTGAAAACATCGTATCACTATTCGGGCTATCATAATCCAGAGGCCATGTAGTAAACGTTTGAGGAGCTAGGACACTTTAAATCGTAAATCCAGCAACTTATCAAAACGTCTACCCAAATGGAAACCCCTCACATGAAATTTCCCTAGTCTTGTGATATGTTATAGTTTAAATGATAAGATTTTATCTTTTAAGTTTATTCAAAATAGCTCTAGTGAATGATAAATCTGGTAAATATTATAACATAATTATTTTTATATGTTTTGATCGATGAATGAACGATAAATGTGTCATTTAATAAAATCGAGTCTTATAATATTTAATTATATTTTTATAATTAAATTTAAGAATATTACATTTTATACCTTTAAGAATTCAAAATGACATATTATTACCCTTAGTATATATTTTGTTTACAACTTAAACCTTTTATATATAATTCTAAAACATTTAACCCTCAACTTTAAAGTTTGGCAAAATAAACCCCTAGAGTTTAACTTTAGGATATTTATATTTTTAGCCCCTCTAGTTATAAGTTTCAGAATATTTACAATATATACCCCTTTGCATGAAACGTTTTGCATTTTAAGTCCAAAAACCAAATACTTTGTATTTTTTCCCAACTTAGTTTTGCAGCTTATAGTTTATTACTATAAGCTAAAATAAGTAAGTTTGACGAGCTTATAGCTTATGAAAACAGCTTATGAGCTTAAAAATCCAAAATGGGCATGTTTGGCTTAGAAATAATAACCCGATGGGTTAGGGCTTTTAGGATTAGTTTTAATAATTATAAAAGGGATAAATGAGCTTATAGAAATAGCTTATTAGGTCAGCTTATAGCTTATAGCTTATTAGAGTTCGAAATACGGGTTTTAGGGTTTTAAGGGCACGATTTGGTTTAGGAAAAACCAACGAGTAGGTTTAGGGTTTAAGAGTTTAACTCATGTGATCATGAAAGATGTAAGAAACTTATTAAGATGGGAATAAGCTCATACTAGCTTATTTGTAGAATTCGAATAGATTAGAGTTTTCCCAAAATGGGTCGAATTAGGGTTCAGTTTGGTTTAGGGTTTCCAACAAGGTTTTAACTTGTACAAATGATTAAAACAAGTTTATATATGATCATAGACATAACAAGAGCTTATTGAACTAGATAGAAAGCTTACTTAGTACACGAAATGGTGAAAATGGGTTGAATGGAGAAAATGAGACCCGAAACCTTTAGGAGATGAATCAAGGACCTTTGTTCTTGTTTTTTGGATTTTAAATAGCTTAACCTTTCAACTCTTCTCTTCTAGGACTTGTTTAGATCATGATTTGAGTATGGTTTTGATTTGGTGATGTGTTTTGAAGGCATGCATGTCTCGGCTTATATATAGTGTCCGAAAATGGATTGGAGGCCAAGTTTTAGAGGGAGTGGTGACCAAGATATTGAGGAGTAATGTCTAAGGAGTAGCTAAGGTAACTAAGGAGGGCTAGGGATTAGCTTATCAAGGTGTAAGGAGGGTGTAGAGGTTCGGTGATTACATAGGGGTGACAATGGTGTTTCTTGGGGCTCATGTCGGTGGAGTTGCTACAATGAGGGACAAGGAGCATTTAGACAAGGTAGAGCAGTGGTGTGTCATGGAGATGAGTGGTAGCTTGCTTAGGTCTTAGTTCGAGCTAGTTAAGAGGTAACGGGTCATTTAGGGTTTTTGGGTTTGGTTTTTAGTTTAAGTTGAGCTAGGGTTAGGATTAGAGAGGGAAAAGTGTTTAAATATGATGCATTAAAGTGCTTGTACTTAGTGCTAAAGAGGTGGTACGAAATCCTTAAGAAAATGGAGGGAAATGAGCTAGTTTGAATTCGTTCTTTGTCGGATTGTACAATAAGCTCAAATGAGTTGTACATTGATTTTGGTGGGAAAAGATATTCAAAAGTTATTCATTGTACACTTGTACACATGCCTTATTAGCTTGAACATTTGTATTGTGTGTAAACATTACATATAGTTACGCCAAAAACCTGATGTGTTGTCGTGTAGGGTCAATTATTTGTTTATCAAGTTTTACATTTATATTTAGCCGACAAACCTAAAACAACACTTTAACGGGCAATGTACCCAGTCAAGATAGAGTTTCGCTGTAAGTAAGGTGTCGAACACTAAGAGTGAAACATTAATCCTATATTCTATCAGTGTTTTAATTAGTCTATTTACTGGTTAAACTTATGCTATATACATTGTCTAATGATATGGGGGTTTTCAGCCTGAGAGACTGGCACAGGTTTGGTGGGGACAAATATCAATTCAATAAACAATAAACACAAAAGAAGAAAATCAGAAGATAGAAAAGCGATACAAGCCAAATGATAGAAAATTGTATTAGCCATATTAAATCCAGTTCAATGTTGGTTTGTTTGTTTTAGTGCAATGATTTACTTATCTCGAAGCGGCATGTCATTCTTAAGACTTAGGCAGGATATCATCCTAAGACCAAGACACGATCAATCCTGTCACAATTAACGCATCCGCATAAAGCATCCTTTAGTTTAATTATAATCTATCTTAGGGAATCAAAGCAGTGGTGATCCTGTTAAAACTCTAGCCCAATGGAACTTTACCAACTTATTGTTTGATGGGTAGTCTACTATTCAAATCTTTATCAGTTAATTAAGAGCATGATTGCTGAAACATATACGGGTCATCTACCGGTCCAACTAAGCTCATAATTCAAAGACAAAGACAGAACATTATTTATGATCCTATTGGTCTGGTAATATAAAACACGATATGGAGAGCTATCCCGATATCTAGATTACCTTTTAGGTATCACTATACCTAGTTGAATGATAGGTCGCATATTTAAACACATAAACAAGTATGAGGTCATAAACATAATTAAACAATCAACGATTAATTAAGAAATCGATTTTTAAAACAAACCAAACATTGAACTTTCATTAAGATGGCTAATACCCGAGGGTATTAGCCCACAACCATTGTAATTATACAAGCGTAATCAAACAATTGAAATCGAACGATTAAGAGAGTAAAAATTACACGATGTCTTCTATGGATTCGTGATCAATGCTTGACCTTGGTGGTTGATCTTTTCTTCTAAAATTCGTCTTTAATGAGTATGGTAAATAGAATGTGATATTGCACACTGAAAACTCGTTTTTTAAGTCTTCTATTTATAGTGTCTGAAAAAGACTCGATACGCCGTATCTGACTAGGTCGATATGACGTATAGGGTTGGATTCCTTGGAGTGTTTGCTACGTTCTCAATCAATCAGTGATATCATTCCCAATTTACTTTTATTATTGTATCTTCGAATAGTTATCTTCATGGATACGACGTATGGAAGCAGTCTGATACGCAGTATTGGAAATTGGTCAAACGCGCTTTCTTGTGAAGTCTTGGCGCTGATACGCCGTATCTCTTTTGTTGGATACGGCGTATGTAGTCAGAAATTAGCAATCTTCAAATATCTTCGTTTTAGCTCTAAATTATGCGCCTTTTAGCATGTCTTCACAAAACACTCCTAAATTACTGTATTTATCAACTTTAAAGCAATTAAGTACCAAATCATGCAATAATTACATAAAAGTGGGCAAAACAGATGGAATAAATGATTGATATAATATAATCTGAACATCTATTTGTTGTAATCAAACTATACCCCCTCTTGAATCCTACTTGTCTCTCAAGTAGACTATAGAAAAAGTTAGTTTATGAAAATGTTTTCCAATATGGTTGAGGTTTTTTTTTTTCGTTTAAGAATCGTTTTTGTCCTAATCACCTGTACATAACCAAGATCCTCACGAAATATGGGAATGAAAACACTCAGATCACTCAACTAATCTAGGGTGCAACATTTAAGTAGTACTCTCAATTGCTCGGTCGTGATTAGCTTCGTATCATAGGCTTGGCAAGGATACACATCTCCACTGCTAATAAAGATGGAGGAGAAGAACAAGTCAAAAGTTAAATTAGGTTAAGAAGGTTTAGGGTTGATCATTCAACAGTCTTTCACCATAAGTACCACACCAACAAGGCAGCTGTATCGTACATACACGGCCGTAATGACGGAATAGACATATACAATCCGAACACATCCTCATTCGTGTTTAACCATGAGGTATAGGATGAAGAACGATTATATGGGTTAGGAGTCTAACTTTCCACCGAAAGTCATAATCTCACAAGGGCAGCTGAGACATGCATACATGTCCGTAACGACGGAATAGACATGCATGCTCGAACAAGTCCCTCGTTTTACGAGTGGACATTATGGTTAGTTGTAGGAACGGGAAGTTAAAAATGGGTTGGTTAAGTAAAATTCTAGGAGGAAACAAATAGATTAAGCCAACAAATAAGGTACGATTGCTAGTAACTTTCCCTGACCGTTTCCATGACAAAAAAACTGAAACATATGGACTGTCGCTCGATCACAAAAATGACAAAGACAACCTAAGTTGGCATTTCCATAACGGTCAATTTCCCTTACATCCTGCTCTTTACATACTTTTACATAAGTGGTGATATCGGCCACTTTTTAGAAGACTTTACATCATTGATTTTTGTAACGTATCAACGAATAATCGATCCTTCCAAGTGATTTCTTTGGTATAAACTTCTTTTGAACCGACTATTTTTCTTTCTTCTTGTTTTTTTTCAACAATACATCATAAATCTCGGTTTAATTCCACCGTCTTCACTATCATAATTCATCCGGATAATCTTTTCCTTGTAACACTTCTTCTTCAGACATGATTCATAATCGCGAAAGTAGCGAAACTTACGAGCTACATATTTTTCCCATTGTAATGTGCAAAATTTCCGAACCATTACAGAGAGATAGAAAAAATTTCACTTTGACATAGGAAATAAATAAACTTTAAAGAAATGTCAACTAGCAACATTGATAAATATAGGCTTAATCTACATGGTAGGCTAAGGTGCAAAGGTGTAACGAAACATATAATATGGTGTAGAAAAAGAAAGGAATGGCTTAGCAGGTTGTTCTAGGGGGTTTTACTTTAAAAATGAGAGTAATCAAGGGTTACACGGGAGTTAACTAACCAGTATGGTTAGTTATTTTTACGACATGTAGGCTATTTGGTTTAATCTTAGAAATTTATCAGTTGAACATGTTCCTTCATCTAAATCCATAGTAATATTATGGCGGGGGTCTCGAGGGTCGTGATATTTCAGGCCATGTTCTAAAGTCCACTACATCACCGGCACACTCTATTTTTGTGGAATTTTTAGTAAGAAATTGGAAACAGTTGAATAGGAGTATTTTCTATCTGTATGTTTCAAGGGTTTTAGTACGCTAGGTAATGTAACTAGTGATTTTTTACAAAAGTCATGTCAAAAAAAATTTATATTTGGACCTATTTTAAGCATATTTTAGGTTCGTATATTGTTATTTTGGGAAAAATGAAGACAAGTATGTTTCTAAGTCTCACTCCCCCCACTTTAAAATTATAAACGTCCTGTCTGTATTAGTAATAACAATTAAATAATATGAGGAAAAAAATAAAAGTAGAACGGGAAAATCCCTAATGTTTGCTCGTGTTAATTCTCCAAGATGCGTTCCTTGAGCAAAAAGGTGCCTGACTAGGGCCTTCAGCGATGCATGGATAAGTTCAACACATGTCTTTTTTAGCATATACCATATCATAGTTTCAGCAAGGTCATGTATAAGAGATTAGAAGACAAGTGCAAATTCTATCTCGCTACAATGGTACAAGAAAACAATTAAACACACAAATGTACAGGGATCAATACGTCGTATCCCAAACCCTAGGATACGCCGTATTGTTCCTGTAAAAACAATTAAATACTGGAAATTAAATATTAAGTTTTTTTAAACTGATAACGTCCAGACATCTTTATACGCTGTATCCAGAGGGGTTCGATACGCCGTATAATGTGTCTGGGGAGACAGACTCGTGCAACAAACAATTAAAATGTGACAAATAATTAAAATGATCGGGTTGTCTCCCGGGAAGCACTTTTGTTTCAGCTGGTCTTTAAGTTTGACCTTTTTCCCTTCAACACTCTTCATTTATCTTCCGGTGTTGTCACGACCCATCCTTGATCAATGAGACATAAAAGTTATCGATAGGCATCAAGACTATCCTTTGAATGGTTGAGGTATTCGGACTCTTTTATGGTAATGTACTCCTTGTCATCATTGAATGAGTACTTCATCATCTCAAATCTCCTGACCTTGCAGTTCGATGGTTCAGGAATTAGATTACCCTTATGTTCTTGATTTTCTTGAGTATAACCGGTGTTGCTTGCTTCATAATCCTTTCCAAATGTACGGTTGATGTAAAGAGAAGAATTGTTGGCCCATTCAGTTTTCATATTCGCATATGGTCCCCATCTGAAATTTTCCATGCGAGGAAATGGAGCTATCTCGTGAGCATTCACTTTTCACCAGCACTCTTGTAGTTTTACTAGTATATCATATTCTAGCCCGTGGAAGTTTTCAAAGCAGCTCTTCAACCATCAGAAGAATTTTATCACCCTGAGAGTCGTGTCTCCCCATGATCCTTCTATTTTAGCCTTAAGTGCTAAGGTTTTATCTTTCAGTTTACCATCAGCTAGTTCATCATACCATCTGTGATCTTGAAAATAGGTCATGCTTCCTACTCAAACCATTCCTGGCAGTTCTCCACCATTACAGAAACCATCGATATCAGATGTACACGTGGTCCATTTAGTTCCTCCACTCTTAAAGTGGTAGGGTTCGCATATATGATCACATAGCTGGTGTGGTACCCTATTTTCTGACCACGGTTTCTCAGTACCCTTTGCTTTGTTATCATTCAACTCTTGTTTATATTCACCATAAGTTTTGAATTTTTGGGTATCATAAGTGAACATATCAGTATCGATTTTTAGGAGGCAGTTGAATTCGTAGTATGCCTCGCACAAAGGTGTTTCAAAGTCAAATAGGTTTCCTTCTATCTTAAAGATTTCGGGAACATTGTCCATTTTATTTGGGTTGTCATCCTCCTCGGTTTCTTCTTCTTCATTGTGATCAGAAAGATGGTGGAGTTTTAGAATGAACTTTTCAACCATGTTATCCCAAGTAGTGATTGAGCCTATACACTCCTTTGTAAACCATTCACTTATTCCTCCCACGAGTGAGACAGGGAAAACACTAAGTCTGAATCGGTCGTGGGTAAACCCATTAATTTTATTGATTGGCCCAACAATTTCGAGAAATTTATTGATGTGTTTGAACGCGTTTTCCCTAATATTCCCATTAAAAGCATAATTGCGTATTTTTACCAAGAACACTCATTGTATCTCGACAATACATTTCTCGATCATCCTTCCTTTATTACCATTAGTGATGAAGTTCTTTCGGGTAGCGGTAATGTAGTCGGTAGGTTCTGCCATGGTGGTTTCTTTGTCAACGGTTTCCTAAAATTAAGCATAAATGATCAGTAGGATGTGCCCTTAGGGAAGGGAACATATAAAACAGGAAATCGAATAACAAAAATTATAACTTGCTTACTGTTTCAATTGACAAATTACGCTGTATTCAAATTTATTGAATACGCTGTATAGGTCTGTTGAATGCCAGTACGCCGTATTATAGTCTAGATACAATAGTCATTGCTTGGGTAAAAAACAGATACGCTGTTATAGACTGAAGAATTCAAACACTGTTCTGGGTAGAAGGTTGATACGTGTATTAACTGGTGGATTTGGATTTTATGGCGTATCAGGTGATCATCAGAATAGAATACTATTTAAAAAACTAATTAAAAAGCGGAGAATTTTAACAAAAATGCGAATAAATACAAACAGACTTTAAATAATTAGATTATACTAAACTAATTAATTAATGGTTTGGGAAATACTAAAATGAATAAACGTTTAATTATTTCACTCCCCCGGCAACGGCGCCAAAAACTGATGTGCTGTGTTGTAGGGCTCATTTATTTGATTATCAAGTTTTAAATTTATATTTAGCCGACAAACCTAAAACAACACTTTAACGAGCAGTGTACCCGGTCAAGATGGAGTTTGCGGTAAGTAGGGTGTCAAACACCAAGAGTGGAACATTACTCTTATATTCTATTAGTATTTTAATTAGTCTATTTACTGGTTAAACCTATGCTATATATGTTGTCTAATGATATGGGGTTTTCAGCCTGAGAGACTGGCACAGGTTTGGTGGAAACAATTCAATTCATAGATAATAATCACAAAAAGAAGAAGATTAGAAGATAGAAAAGCGGTAGGGTACAAGCCAAATGATAGAAAACTATAATTAGCCATATTAATCCTGTTCAATGTGGTTGTTTGTTTTAGTTGCAAATGATTTACTTATCTCGAAGCGGCATATCATTCTTTAGACTTAGGCGGGGGACCTCTCCTTAAGACCTTAGACATGATTAATACTGTCCAATTACGCATCCATCATTAAAGCATCCTTTACTTTAATTATAATCTATCTTAGAGAATTAAAGCAGTGGTGATCCTGTTAAAACCCTAGCCCAATGGGACTTTACCCACTTATTGTTTGACGGTGTTTTATATACTCATAGTCTACTATTCCAATCTTTATCAGTAAATTAAGAGCATGATTTGCTGATGAAACAATAAAGGGTCACCCCTACCTGGTCCTAATAACTCTTAATTCAAAGACAAAGACAGAACGTTATTTGTGATCCTATTGGTCCTGTAATATGAAACATGATATGGAGAGCTATCCTAGTATCTAGATTACTTGGTCCGTATCACTAGATCCAGTTGAATGATATGTCGCATATTTAAACACACAAACAAGTATGAGGTGATAAACATAATTAAACAATCAACGATTAATAGAATGAGCTTAGAACTAGCAGATAGGTCCATTCAGTATGCGCGGGGAATAGCAGAAAACGTACTTATCAAAATTGATAAATTCTTCCTCCCTGTCGATTTTGTTATCTTAGATATGCGAGAAGACTCTAAGATTCTGATAATCTTAGGAAGACCATTTCTAGCAACCGCCCGGGCAATGATAGATGTATTTAACAAAAAGATAACACTAAGGGTAGGCAACGAAGAGGTAATTTTTGATGTAGACCAATCAATAAAAAGACTTCCCGCCGAGGACGATGAATGCTATGGGATTGATTTCTTGGATACAACTATACTTTCAAAAACCAAGGAGTTATTAGAAGATGACCAATTAGACTCGTTTCTGGTCAATAACCCGGAGGAGAGCAATAATCTATCTGATTTAGAAAGCTGTGGTAAGGCTGATGACAGAGTTGAATCTAGAACACCTATACGGCGTATCAAAGAAGTAAATACGTCGTATTCACGGGAAACAAAGAGGACTGATAAAACATAAAATGAGCACCTCTATTCCACCAGCGCCAATGAAATCGACAAAAAAAGACCAGTACTGAAAGACCTTCCCTCCCACTTAGAATACGCGTACCTGAAAGGAAATGAATCTTGTCCAGTAATGATCTCATCCAAACTAACAAAAAAAGAGAAAATTTCACTTTTGCAGGTATTAGAAAAACGCAAGGGAGCAATAGCTTGGAAGATGTCAGACATAAAGGGAATAAGTCCGTCATTTTGCACACACAAGATCTTAATGGAGGAAAGCTTTAAACCGGTCATTCAACCCCATCGATGTTTAAATTCGAAAGTCCAAGACGTGGTTAAAAATGAAATCATTAAGTTACTTGATTCAGGATTAATTTACCCGATCTCGGATAGTCCATGGGTAAGCCCTATTCATGTCGTCCCAAAGAAAGGCGGGATGACCGTGGTCTTAAACGACAACAACGAATTAATACCGTCTCGCACAGTTTCAAGATGGCGCCTGTGCATTGACTATCGCAAACTGAATGATGCAACGAGAAAAGATCACTTTTCTCTCCCTTTTATTGATCAAATGTTAGAACAATTATTGGGAAATGAGTATTATTGTTTTCTTGACGGTTTTTCAGGATCTTTTAAATTCCTATCGCACCAGAAGATCAAGAGAAGACAACTTTTACTTGTCCTTATGGAACTTTTGCCCACAGAAGTATGCCGTTTGGATTATGCAACGCTCTAGCAACCTTTAAAAGATGCATGACGGCAATATTCCATGACATGGTAGAAGATTTTATGGAAGTTTTCATGGACGATTTTTCGGTATTCGGTAATTCTTTTGACCAATGTCTAAATAAATTAGATAAAATGCTCGGTAGATGTGAAGACACCAACCTTGTGCTAAATTGGAAAAAATTCCATTTTATGGTAAAAGAAGGTATTGTTTTGGGACAGAAAATATCTGGGAAGGGAATCGAGTTGATAAAGCTAAAATTGATGTGATTGTAAAATTGCCTTACCCCTCAAATGTAAAGGGGGTTAGAAGTTTTTTGGGGCACGCTGGATTTTATCGCAGATTCATAAAATACTTTTCTATAATTTCTAAAGTAATGACCCAGCTTTTAATGAAAGACGCGAAATTTGATTTTTCTGAAGATTGTGAGAAAGCATTTAATAAATAAAAATAAAAATTAACCACCGTGCCTATTATAATATCTCTCGATTGGAATGAACCATTTGAATTAATGTGCGACGCTAGTGATTTTGTAGTAGGGGCGGTCTTAAGACAAAGAATAGATGGGAAATTCAAACCTATCTATTATGCTATCAAGACCTTGAACGATGCCCGAGCACATTATACCACCACTGAAAAAGAACTTCTTGCAGTTGTTTTCTCTTTTGATAAATTTTGCCCCTATCTTATTTTATCAAAAACTATAGTCTACACTAATCATTCTGCTTTGAAGTATTTGTTCAGTAAACAGGATGCCAAACCAAGGCTTATCAGGTGGGTCCTGCTCCTGCAAGGATTCAATATCGAAATAAAAGATAAAAAAGGAGCAGAAAACTTGGCTGCTGATCACCTGTCGAGACTCGAGAATCCAAATATGGGAGAATTAGCCGAGGATGAAATCGCTGATAAATTTCCCGATAAGCATTTGATGATATTAAAGGCCAAGCTTAATGACAAAGATCCATGTTAAATGCTATCATTTCATCACCATTAAACACAAAAATAAGAAAAGAATCTTAGAGAGAGAAAGAACCAGAGAGAGAAATAAAAAGAGAGAAAATGGTTACTTGCACTAGAAAGAAAAATGAGAAGCAACACCCTCTTCATACTTGGAGAGGGCTTTAAATAGTACATAGAGTAGACAAGCCTTGTGGGCTTTCTTATGTGTCATTTGGGCCAGACCAAGCTAAGAATGGGCTTTAAGCCCAACAACTAGGCCCTATTAGCTTAAGAGAGATTCTAGTAAACTATGTTTCCTACACAAGGCTCGGGATCAATAATGACCATCACTTTACTAAAAACGCGGCTAACAATCTCCCTCTAAGGGGTGGTCATTGAATTGTGGATCACTTCTTGTGATGTCTTGAATCTTGGAGCCTTGTGTTCTTGGGGATTCTTTTAAAGATCCTTCCGCATGCTTGTGATCATGGATCTTGATCTTTAACTTGATATTCTTTGACAAAATACTAATATCGTGGTTTTTGGCCTTGATTTGTCTTGACTACTGAGATCTCTGAATCTTTATCCTTGAATATTTATGCCGCCTTGCGATTGTCTCTACCCTCATGCCCAAGGTCTTAAAAGCTTGCCGATAATCTCCCTCAACATTTTCTTTAACATGATTACTTGTACCACATCATGGTAGGAGTAGTACTTGATCCACTTGTAAGATATATCTTTGTTATTGTCTGAAAATCTTGTCAAAATGTTCTTTTGAGGAAGTGCTTGTACATCAAAGATTGCAGAATACTTTGATACATGTGCTTGAGCTTTCATCATGTATTTATCTTTGTCGATTGAGCATGAGGTCTTGAATCTTGACTCCGTTGGAATGAGGTTGTAATGCCGTCACTTATACCTGAAAATTGATGTTAGTGATAAACAGCAGATATAGACGAATATGGCTTTGTCATTCGTCTTGAGTTTGGTTACATTAACCTCCGGTTCCGTGAGGACCGTTTTACAGTATAAATATTGTACTTGTGATCAGGTAGGTTTAATTTAGAAGAACCTACTTGACAGGGTTTCCAGCTCAAAGTATTAGATCCTCTAACGCGATTGCATTAGATTCACCGTACTTGCTTGTTCTCATTACCGGAACGTCTCAAAGCAGACAGCACGGTAAAAGTGAATCAGATAGTTACTATCTTTCTGATTGAGTTGTCAATTCATATACTGGACCAAAATTGATATCCAGATGACATAAGCTTGATTCATTTAGAATCTTGTAAGTCACCTACCAAGAGCTTGTTTGATGTTGGCTCAAGAAGGATTTTCATCGTTACTGTGAATACTAAAGAGTATCACTCTGATGTTCTGGCAATTATCACAAGGATAATGCGTTGGACGTTTTGATACTAAATGTTGTATAATGATGTATGAAATTTTGTATATTGGAATTTGTGTCCTAGTAAGATTTTTTTATGGATCTCATTGGCTCTAGACTCTATAAGTGCACATTTGTTATTTGGTAATCAAAGGCTGGAGCGGACTGCTACCTTTTTAATATCAACGATCTCAGAATGAGAAAGCCGATAGAAACGTGTTGATCTCCATGAGAAATGAAACAAAAATCTTTTGAGAGATTCTGAGTGGCTAAGGAGGGTTGTGCATTGCATCACTAGGTCTATGATGTCAGTCTTCAATATCATAATCATCTTTGTGATTACCGATAGATTATGTATTGACCTGGTTTCTGCCTAGGGTTGTATGGAGGGCTTCTTTCTTTTCACCCTTTATCCTTATAATTCTTTTTTATTCTTCAACCCCTTCAGTGCTTACCGAGACTTCATGACTAGTACCTTGTTGGGTTTGTTCCAGCACTAGCTCCATCTCAGTCGGCACTATTCCCTTATTCTCACTTTACTACTTTTTTCAATCATACCTAGGACTTCTACTCTATCTAATGGAGTGTTCCTGGGTAGATCCTTCCGGTTCTGGCTGGATCATGGAACGAATATACCTAACCTTAAGCCCCTTATAACTCCTTGAGAAACAACAGTTGGTCGATCTTTGGGGTATTGCCATGAAGATCCATAAAACCATTTGAGAAAACATAATCAACGTGTTTGAGAAATCATTTCAGACACATTGAGTATTTCCAGAGTTGCCAAAAAGCTCCCCCTACACATATGCACTATATTATGAAAGAGTTTTGCACATGCGAGGTTTGGGAACGCACTTATAGATTGAAGATCGTATCCGTTATTAATCCGTATTGATCACATTTTAATCACTATTCTCCCCCTTAAAAATTGCATATTAGTGAATTAAAAACAAGTTAATGTTCAGAATTCACATGAGCCTAACTAAGTCTTGGGAGAACAAGAGTGCATGCAGAATGAATCATATTATTTACTCCCCCTCAATTATAGAATAGAGTAAAAACTTGGAGTGGGAGTTTGTTGAGCACACAATTTTGAAAGAATTTGGAATTTTCTTTTTGAAAATATCTTGAAAAATTATGCTCAACAGGAAAATGATGTCAGATGTATCTTATTAATTATTATTTCCTTAGTGCTTCTCTTGATCATTCAAAACTTTAGATGTTTATATGACATTGCTCAAGACCGAGAAGATATGAACTTCCCGTTGTGTAGGATAAATGGACATAAATGAACATTTTCCTTTCTTTGGAGACTGAGTCCTAAGCTGACATTTACTTAGAAGTCGTAGAGAAAAAGTGAAAGGACATGTTTTGAAAGCATTTAAAACTCTCGCTCGAACTTCATTTATTCACCCGTGTTAATATTAATCAACATTTCTAGGTGCGCAAATGTTATCGATTATCGAAAGACACGTCAGAGATGATTCATTTTTGTATCATAAGGTGTGTGTTGTTTCTCTCTCTAGAAAACACACATCTTTCCCTCTCTACCTTTCTCTCTCTACATCAATAATATGGCTTTCTATTTGTTTAATCCTCCTCGACCTCCTGATCGTATGTTTTAGGCAAGAATCTTTTGGGTAACACTTGGAATAAGAGCCTAGGTGCGTTTTGTGTTGATGGTTTATGTTTTTCATGGTGTTCGTAGCTTAAAAACCGCACTTCGTGGTTTATTTTTAAGCAAAAAGCTTCGGCTTTTTCTTGGTTGGTGGTTTTTGTAACATTTCTCATTTTCATGTCATTGTACGACTCTATTAATGATCACTAATTATTTTAGTCCGATACGCGTTTACTTTGAAGTGAAAGCCCATAAATTTCCATTTAACTGTGTCCGCATCCAAAGGACTTGGGCACAGCAAGCGGATAGAGACACATATTCTGCTTTCGCGGTTGACAGCGCCGTACAGTCTTGTTTCTTTGAGGACCAGCTAATTAGCTTTTCGCCTAAGAATTGAGCTCCACCGGAAGTACTCTTGAAAGTGTCTTTACATCCCGCATAATCAGCATTTGAAAATCCGGTTAGTTCAAAACCAGAATCCTTCGTATACCAAAGACCCGTATTAACGGTTCCTTAAAGATAATGAAAGATCCTTTTAACCTCCTTGAGGTGTTTCTTCAGTTGTCTTAGCTGGTACCGAGCAAAGGAAAAAATTTGTGAAAGAGACATAAAACAAGTAGCATGACAATGTCCGGTCTACTAGATTGTAAGATACAATTAGGCACCAATCATGCTATGATATTTTGTTGCATCGACTGGAGACCCATGTTGATCAAGGTCACTATCTTTGATCTCCATTGGAGTACCAATAGGATCACAAGTTTCCATTTCATATTTTTTAATGATTTATAACACGTAGTTGGACTGGTTTATGAAGATGCCACCGGGGGATTGATTAAGTTGTAAACCAAGTAAAAATGTCATTTCCCCTATCTTTGACATTTCGAAGCGGCTTTTCATGAGGTCAGAAAATAGTTGGGTATACCTAGGGTGTGTAGAACCAAAGATAATATCATCAACATAGACATGTACCACTAAGATGTCGTCGTCGAAGCGCCTTATAAACAATGTTGGATCAATGGTTCCTTTGAAGAAGTGATTCTGTAGGAGAAACGCTGACAATTCGTCATACCATACCCTTGGTGCTTGCTTTAACCCATATAGTGCCTCTTTTAACTTGTAGACATGGATTGGATGTTCAGCATCGATGAAACCTTCAGGTTGACACACGTACACGTCTTTTTTTAGCGTACCATACAAGAATGCAGTTTTCACGTCCATTTGAAACATAGTGAACGATTTGTGTGCAGCATATGCCAAAAATATCCTGATAGCTTCCATTCTAGCAATTGGAACGAAGGATTCTTTGAAATCTATTCCTTCCTCTTGGCGGTACCCTCTCACAACCAGACGAGTCTTGTTTCGGATGACCGTGTTTTCTTCATCATGCTTGTTTTTGAATAACCATTTCAAAGTAAGAGGTTTTATGTTATCCGGAGGAGGAACTAACACCCATACATCAAGCCTTTTGAACTGGAGAAGCTCTTCTTGCATTGATTCAATCCATGCAGGGTCGGTCATAGCCTCTTTGACATTCTTCGGTTTCATAGTGCTTACCGTTAAAAGCAAACTATTCCTAGTTTACATAAATGACCCCTGCGTGACACGTGTAAAACGCCAGCTTCACTAAAAAGTGAGGCTAACAATCTCCCTCCAAGATGGCGTCACACGTGAATTGGTTACAATGTTCCCTACAAGCAAAAATAAAGAAAATTGATAAGAATGAAGTCCAGTATTCCTTGAGCATATCTTCGACGATCTGCTTGAATACTCCAGCTTTATTTCTTCAGCTTGTAGACGAACATACTGCTGAAATCTTCAGCTCCCTCCCAAACAGACACCCCTGAGACTGATAAGAATTAATGCACTAGTCTTCTTAAGGACCTCCTTTCTCATTTAGGATACACTGTGGGAGGGATGATATCATCAACATCGTCTCACTTAGGAAGCATTCCAGTCTTGTTGTACACACTTTATCCCTTTTCCGAAGTCGAAAACGTAGCACCAAAATCAATTAAGACCCGGAAAAGCACTTTTCTCCCTCTCGGAAAGACATGGTAAGACTTGCTACACCAAATTCAACTAAGTCCCGAGTGTAAGCAATTTATCCATCTATGTAGTCAAAATGGTAACATCAAAGTCAACTAAGTCCCGAATGTACCAAATTAAATTGTTTCACCAAATTCAATTAAGTCCCGAGTGAAAGAAATTTATCCCGCTATGTAGTCGAAACTGTAACATCAAAACGGTAACATAAAAAACAACTAAGTACCGGATGTACACATTTCTCCCTCCAGGATGATGACTATTTGAGGAATCATCCTACTCATGTATACATCGTATATCAACTGGAACTGCTTACTTAGCTTCATAACTCGTGATTGCATATGCAATACTCTGTGAGAAGATATCGAATCATACTCTCTTTAACAATTCTCTCTTGATCAACCCGAACTGAATCCCCTTATCTATTATGTCGGCTAATACTAATGACCACTGATTGAAGCATAATCCTTCACTTGTGACTTAATCTTGTACTATCCGTGTGATGAATGAACAGTGCAGAGGTAAATCTCTGAGTACCATATACTCACCCAAAAGTATACAAAAAATACATCACCACTTGAAATCTCCTCAACGACGTGAGACACTGAGTACTACAATGTAACTCCTTAAAGTGATAGCTACTTTGTGGGTATAGGTAGAAAGAATCACAAAAGCAACTAGGTATCCAAGTCTTCATCACGAACACAAGTCATCTTCGTTGTGGAGAAAGAAAGAACCAAAGACAAAATAAGTACACTCTCCATGAAATACTATTTCAATCCCAAATAAGTAACATCGTACAAAAACCCCGTAGTCATTAGATTCAATACTAGCCTTTAAGAATGAAGGTGAATTTTGATAAGGATCATTTTTAGTGTAATGTATTGTGTTTGTTGTGTTGTTGTTCGTGATTTTTTGAAGTGCTATGATCGTTAATGGATACACGGCTCAAAATATTTTACCATAAGCACGGCCCGTCCAAGTAATAAAACCCGGTCACATATACTTTACCCGACAAAATATTGTTTTACTACCCGGCTTAATCTGATAATAATACTACCACCATTTAACAGCTCAATTGCTTACAAACTCGGCCCAATCCATTATAACCCAGCCCACTTTTCTCTTAATAAGAATTTCAGTCCGATATTATCTAATCTTTAGACTCGGCCCAAACTTTTTGTCCACACGCAGCCCATTAACCCAATAGATAGAACTTTGGCCCATGTTTTTGAACAAAAACCCAGTCCAACTCCAAGAAAGATAAAACTCGGTCCAATTACTTTCATTTAAATACCACCATCCCACATTATTAGGGCAAATCACAACCCTAATCTTATCTATCCGCCCCTTTTTCTTAAGAACAGATAACTGCCCCAATACTCCTCAATCTAATCTTAACCCTAACCATAAATAACATCGCCCCCAACATATCAGTTAAACCTAATCTTCGTCTCTCAATCAAATAACACGAGTAAAAACCAATCCAACCCATTTCACGATTCAACATATCACATCAACCGTTCATCATTCAATTGATCATCAAAACAAATCACACCCTTTTACTTGATTCGGCATTAATCCATAAAATCCATAGAAGACACGAGGCTTTCAGATCCTTTGGAGGGTCTCAGTTAGGTTACGCTTTGATGTTGTTTTGAGTTTTTTTCTTAAAACGAAAGAAAGGAAGATGATAACATAGTTGTTATTATTCTAACTTTAATTTCGTATATTAAAGAAGAGAGTAAGATCTTTTCACAGTTCAATGATGATATATTCTTTCACTTGATTGATCGTAGAACAATCTTGATGACTTAGTTTGTCATGAAATATATATTATGAGATTGTATGTTCTTTTTTCCATTTCGTTTCGAGTCATGAGATAGGATGGATATGGAGATAGGATTAGTTATGATGTTGGATTTGTTGTTGATTGAATGTGACGATGAGATTTAGGAGTAGTTATTGGATTTGTTATTAGATGATGATGTTTGTAATTGATGATTGAGGCAGTTGATGTTGTGGTTTAAATTGAAAGTAACGAGTATGTTCTTTTCTTTTCGTCTTTTCTGTTTGACTATTAACTCGGTGCTGACTCGGTGAGTTGACCCGGGTCAACTCAGTAAATATCGAGTTGACTCGGTTTGGGTTGTGGCATGTATAAATCAGTTCCATTGAAGTTGTTAGATCGGTTGCTACTGAGTTTTTGATAGATCGGTTCCAACTGAATTTGCTAGATCAGTTCAGTAGATTGGTTCTCAAAGATTTGATAGATCGGTTCTCAAAGACTTGTACAATAGATCGGTTCTCAAAGACTTGTACAATAGATCGGTTCGCATTGAGTAGACGATAGATCAGTTGCTACTTGAATGATAATAGATCGGTTTGTGCTAGCTTGATAGATCAGTTTTACAAAAAGCCAAAAAGTACTATCGTCCTTTCTTCTCTTGTATAGAAACTAATAAAAACTAAAACTGTCCTTGTTCCTAACAATGGGGATCTTGGTCTCTTGTCTTTCAAACGGTGAGGACCACTAACAAGATGATGATCCCAGAAAAATAAGCATGAGGATAAGCACTCCAAATAAGCTCGAAAATAAGCTCAATAAGTTTGACACATAAGCTAAAAAAACAAGAGCAGTAAGCTTGAAAAATCTTAAGGACGAAAAAGCACAAACATACCAGAATAAGCTTAAAAAAGCTTGAAATAAGCTGTGAAAAAGGACCAGATCTGCTGTTAAGTTTTTGGATGAAAAGGGACCAAAAAACAAGAAAGGAACTGCTAGAACTGTTATAAAAATAGATGTACTCAACATCAACACAAAACAAACTAATTCGTAGCTTTTTTTAAAATAAGCCCACGAACATAAGCTATAATAAGCTTACAATAAGCTGATAAACACAAACACCACGAACACGAATACAAAACACCCCCGGTTAGCTCTTTATACCAATTGACGAGGATCAAAAACACCTTTTCAGGGGGTCTTGGTTGATCAAAGAACACAAGATGAATCATTGTTAGTTTTAGTGAGAGAAAGTAAAGAGAGGGTGAGATGAACACAAAAAGGAAAAATATTAGATTGAAAGAAAAATGGGAAAAATGAAATGAACATCCACCACCCCTCATGGAGAGCAATGAGGGGTATTTATACTAAAATAAAAAGCAAACTATTCCTAGTTTACATAAATAACCCCTGCGTGACACGTAGTATCCAAGACTAGTCCAATTCACGTGTAAGACGCCAGCTTCAATAAAAAGTGAGGCTAACAAAATGAATCAACCAAAGTTTTTGTACATTATCATCACTTATTAAAGAGTGTTCTATCAAGAAAATATTTTACCCACAAAGGTTTTACAGAAGTATGCATAAACATGCAAGAAAAATCAAGAAAATCCCATTTTTTGAAGAGTTTTGGTACAAGATACATACAAGTCATCTTGCACCATAATTTTTACCTTTGTTCTTGCTCCTAGTAGATGAAAATGATGGTGTTATGGTGATGAATGGGTGTCGGCAGCAGGTAGAAGACACAAGGAGGAGAAAAATTTTGGTTGCTCTTAGATCTAGAATGAGAAAATGGTTTTATGTTTATAAAAGGGACATTGTTGATGGTTTTAAAGATTAAATGTTCTCCCATTGGTGGTGTGATGGGGTTGGCCGGCCATAAGGCTCAAAAAGATGTAAATGATTTAATTTTTTTTATTTACTTAGATAGTGTGTGTATTATTTAAGAAGTGCAAGTTAGTTTGTATAAATTAGGCACAATCGATAAATACGTAAAATGTCATAAAAACGTAACCTTCGTAATGATTTATGATTTTGTTAAATTATGTTCTCCCATGTGTTTTGACATTGTTATAATGTTATTTGAGCATATCGTTGGTCGTTAGGACAGTTAACTAGGATCGTTAGGTCAAAGGTGCGTTCGTATAACTAAGGTTCCTAGTAAAACAAGCGTTGAATGCTAAAATAGTATGACCACATAAAAGTGACTCCATAAATAATTAGAAGAGTCAATTAACCTTTATTTTCTTTCGGTTACTGACCTCAAAAATTAACGGATGTCACACATAATTGCCGATCTTGTAAGTTAGGTTTTTTGTTGTTGATGAGAGTCGGTTGTGAGGGATGGAGAAAGGAGTAACAAGATTTTATGGGGAGAAAAATTAGGAGAAAAATATGACTGGCTTTGATACCATATTGGAAGGTAATGATTTCCTTGATCTCATTCATCAAAACAACCGAATATATATACTAATACAAAGAGGATTCTAGAACTATTATGCGGGCTAGGCCTGTAAACATACACATGGGACTAATACAAATATATATCAACTAATAAAAAGTTGGCAATGTGAAAGGATCACATATGTCAAACTTATTCAAGCAGTTGTAGTGTAAAGCTTTGGGCAGTCCTTTTGTTAAGACATCTGCTGCTTGTTGAGTAATAGGAATGAATTTAAGACATATTTGATTATTCTTGATCTTGTCCCTAAAAAATGACAATATATTTCTATGTGTTTTGTCTTGGCATAATAAATAGGATTAGAGGCTAGAGCTATAGTAGAGGCATTATTACATAAAATATTGACTGGGCTTGGAAGATTGACTTGCAGATCCTTAAATAGACATTGAAGCTAAGTTATTTCATATGTGAAGTATGTTAAGGCCCTATATTTAGCCTCTATAGATGATCTTGATACCACTGATTGTTTCTTAGAAGTCTATGAAATTAAACAAGGACTTAAGAATACTGCATAACCTAAGACTCGCCTCTTTGAAATAAGACAAGCTGCCTAGTCACTATCAAAATAAGTAGAGAGAGTTGTAAAGGGCTTCCTTTTGGGAATATAGACCTTGACCAAGGCATAACTTAATGTATCTTAGTACTTTATATAGGCAGCCATGTAAGTTGTTCTTGGATGATGAGAGAGTTGACTAAGGGCTTGAGATGCAAAGGAGAGGTCAGGTCTAGTAATGGTGGGATAGATGAGTTTACCAACTAGCTTTCTGTATAAAGAGGGATCATCAAGGGGTATTCCATCTGTTTGATTGAGAGTTTTGATTGGATCCAAAGGAATGGTGGAAGGTTTGTGGTTTAACATGTTAGCAAATTGAAGGAGATCCAGAGCGTACTTTCTTTGTGACATAACCAGTCCTATTAAGTTTTAAAGGATTTTAATGCCTAAGTAGTAGTGTAAGGATCAAGGTCTTTGATACTGAATTTGTTGTCTAGT
>BQNB010066551.1:0-34520 GCA_026074375.1 Tanacetum coccineum
AACTATTAAAATGTGATACACATATTGAACTATTTTATCAGCCACCAAAGTTGACAACATCAACAGCCACCTTGAACTCTTTAAGTCGCGTTGCTTAGAATTTGGATTAAGTATCTGGTTATTGTACGAGTTGACGAATATTTGATGTGAATTTGGGATTTTATGGTTTGATTGACGGTTTAACAGCTGCAATAAAGCTGTTAGGTATTGTAGTTGTAACCTGCATACTGATTTTAATTGCTTGTTTGAGTAAAATCTGTTAGGTATGTTGGCTCGAAGAAAGGGAAGTTTTATGGTCTTCCATCGGGGTTTGATAGGTATATTTTTGAGCATATTGTTGATTCAATCGGCCAGACTTCACAAAACCATGAAATGGTTCAGTTACGTGAGATGCTGGACTGCCAAAAGATCCAATATGATCTTCTAAAAGTGGAGCAGGATCGTATGAAAGCAACACAAGAAGCACACACAGAGAAGCTTGACCAAGTTGTTAAATCTCAGAGTTCACTAGAGGATGATTTAAAGGTGATTCAAGGTGCTACTCAAAAAGTTCTAGATTTACTTCAACGCCGCCAACCTGCTGTTTAGATGCTTACTTTGGTTTATGATAACAAGTAGCAGGTTTACAAGCTTCTTAATACTTTTTTGTTTGAAGTAGCACATTTACACTCTTACGGGGGTAGCAGATTTGCAGATTTAAAGTGTCATTATGTATGAATTGAAACTTGTCATCAGTAAATTGTGTACCTTGAAGTTATTGTGTTTCATTTGTATAAATTGTTGGAGCTTAATACAGTGACATGTAGTGCAATATATAACCCAGCATGTTCAAAAGAGAAAGTTTTGCGACAGCAAAGAGTGAATTTGCGACACTTGATAGATTTTTTTTGCGACGTTAAGCGACGTCTGATGATAAAAAGCGACATAGTTAGCGTCTGGAATAGCGATGTGTATGGATTTTTGAGACATAGCTCGCGACAACAAGCGACTCCATGAAGCAAATGAAAATCCGTCGCAAAGCTTTTTGCGACATCATTTCAAGTCGCTACGAGCGACAAACTTGTTTGTCGATATTGATGACGCTAATTTTTTGCGACGTAGTTTGGTGTGACGCGCAATCTGCGACATTTTAACACCGACATCTACCCACCCATCGCAAAATCTGACGCAATGATAAAATCCGTCGCTAATTACGTCGCTAAATCCGTCGCTAAAGGGCGAAATTCTTGTAGTGAATGTTCATTCCGTGAACACATAATAGTCAATTGAAAATGTAAGTAAAAGTAGATTGTGATCAATAATTAATTAGACTTTAAAATATAGTCAAAAGCACGTGATATGTAGATTGTACGTACCTTTTTCACGTTGTTCATAGACCTTGCAGTACTTCTTTGTAGACGACATTTATAGTAGGTTTAAATATATTTCCATCCTGATCACAAACGACAACCTTCAAACCTTTTTTGCTTTTCACTCTTGATACAACAACGTATAGTTGTCCATGTGTGAAAAGAGGACGTGGTAGGTACAAACCAACCTTTGAAAGCGATTGACCTTGGATTTTGTTAATCGTCATGGCAAATGAGACTGACAAAGGAAATGGTTTTCTGACGATCTTAAGAGGTAATTATTTATCGGGCGGAGTTATTCTCAACCTCGGTATAATAACCTTCTTTCCAAAGTGTCTTCCGTTAATGATTTTGTGCAATAATAGAAGTTCTTGTTAATTTTAGAACTTGGAGTCTTGTCCCATTACACAATCCATTTGGTTGATCAATATTTCTCAACAACATTATTGGGACTCCTACTTTTAACGCAAGCCTATGGTTCGGAACATCTGAGAAATTCAATCCATTGATAAACTCTGGTGAGAAAATGGATTGATCTATGGCGGCGTTACGTTCAGTTTTATCTACATTGTCGCAACTTAAGTAAACCATTTCTTATCCTGGGAAGTTCTCCGGCAAATGCTCGTTTATGTTGTCCACGACTTCATTCGTTGGAGCAAGAATGACCTTTTCTTGGAAGTAAGACGGATCATTTATGTTATACATAATGTTTGGATAAGTAAAATCAATAATAGACGTTACCGGGTCATCAACCGCATCAATTAAAATTTCTTCCGGTAGATCTATAGAAACCTCTCCGTCGTAATGTTCTCCAAGCTCGCCGTCTTTGACTTTTAATATCCATTCTGCAAATTCTCGTATTTCTGTCACATCTTTAGGGCGTGCGCCCACAATCAGCCTCATGTTCGCGGTCAACTTAAGAACATTGCAATGATCCCACAAGTAAGACTACTTTAAAGATGCACTTACAATGTCTTGTCGTGAGTTTTTTAAAATAATCAGGAGAACCTGCCTAAAATCACCGCCACAGACCATTGTCATGTTTCTAAAAGGATGTTCACAGGTGTCATACCTATTCTTACGTAGCACCTATAAGAATTTCGTCGGGTACATCTATCAAAACCTCTCCATCATTTGCTTTTTACGGTCCGATGAAATAAGGTATTTAATTAAGTAATCATGTTCATAATATGATGATAGAAGATAACATTATTTAGGATAATATATGTACATTCATATAAGTTGGAAATTTAGCATGCTGGGTGATTTTGTCCTTATGTCTATAAGCGCATATTGTAAAGATCTTATAACTTATAAGTACTTCTTAATTATAAGAATAACCCCAATTATATAATTCTAATACCCTAAAGCAAAAAGATTTTTAGGTTACCCGGCCATTTCGGCATGTAACAAAATCACCTATATCGACCCGCTTCACATAACCACCCGACTCTTTTTACAAAATCACCCATATCAACCCGTTACACAAAAGTACCCATATCGACCTGTTACACAAAATCGCCCACATCGACCCGTTACACAAAACAATTATAACAATGAAACTTAATGGGTTTTACCATTACACCATTTCCCATCCGTAGAAAAATCTAATGGTAAAATGAATGTAACACATAATGATTACACGAACTATAACAACTTTTCATTTACGTAACAGAAATGTAATACAAATGAGGTATCAGCCAACCATGGATAATGAATTAATGAATCATTACCATTAAAACACAATTAAAACATTCATTCTAAATAGTAGGAGTTTGGATTTGCCTATTTAAATATATTAATCACCTATCGTAAATAGATTAACAAACAATAACGAATGATGCACTTTCATTTTTTTCTTCCTTTTCTCCCTACTTGTGCCCGATATTTCTCTTCCACTGACGATATCCAGCTTCTTGCATTAGAACTTCTTTAGCCATCAATTAATCCCCTTATTATATCAAAGCCTAACATATAAAATATTTGAATTAATTAAGCAAGATGTTACATACAATGATTTTGAATCATCGTGGTTTTGCTAATTATAAGAATAACCCTAATAATATAATTCTAAGGCCCTAAAGCAAAAAGATTTTGGGGTTACCCGGCCATATCGACATGTTTCACGAAACCACCCGACTGTTTATACAAAATCACCCATATCAACCCGTTATAAAAAATTACCCATATCGACCCGTTACACAAAATCACCCATAGCGACCCGTTAAACAAAACAATTCTACCGGTGAAACTTAATGGGTTTTAACGCAAGCCTGTGGTTCGGAACACCTAAGAAGTTAACAATTTAGTACTTTAAATAAAAAGATATATTTTAACCATGTATTTCTCATATTCGATATTTTTCATAAACATTGAAAATTGTTAAAATATATAAGATACATTAGAATAGTTAAAAATTCCACTTTGGTGATTTCTCAGCAGGATAAGCTAAATGAAAATCATCGTAATCAAAACACTCATAACAATTGTCTTCATTGTCACATTCAGGCTCAGGTTCTTGAACATAGTCTTCTTCGAGTATTATTTTCAAGTTCTCTCCAATGATCTTCAGGACGTTTTCTATATTCCTCCAACCTCGCCTTTCGATCACTTCCAACTTTCACTGTTTTTTTTGCTCGGCTTCCATTTCATAATACCACTCGTTAGGCTTATCATCATTAACAACTTATCTATTTGATTAAAAAGTAATTCATATTTTATCAAAAAAATTTAATCAAACTTATATGGCATTTAATTAACAATGTAGTACTTAAAATTAAAAAAAGATATATTTTACTTTTTTTGTAAGAAATAATATAAGTTGGTGCAAAAATACGCAAACATACCTATTGTAATTGTAGCAGGATTTTCTTCTTTGACGGAAGTATCTTTTTGTTTGGGTTGTTAAAATAACTTCATTAAACTTGATAGAAATATTAGGAGTACAAACTTATGAAATATATAGCAAAATAAACACACGCAAATTACGTAGCTGCGTATTACTTATTATTTGTTGACTCGTTATCGTTATGTCCTACAACAACAACGTTTATTTTGGCTGAGGAACTCATGAATTTAAAAACCTGGTAATCGATTTCAAGATGTGTATATGTATTTGGTGTTGTTTAAAAAATATTAGACCGAATAAATTTATAAAGGATGTTTGTGGAAAATGAAAAGCCAATAATGGTTTTATTTTTCTGATGAATTAAATTTGTTAATGGTCAAAATTTCGAAATTTGTTAATTATGTTCATACTATGATGAACGTATTTAATCATCGAAGTTTTGTTCGATAGATTATAGGAACAAATATTGAATATATATACAAAACGTAAGCTGTAACAAATATATATAGCAGGAATATTTCACATCTTACAAATCAATAATATGATTTCATTCATTGATGTTTAACATGCATTCCAAATAAACCATATGTGGAAAATATATATTTATACCATGTATTTCTCATATTCGATATTTTTCAAAAACATTGAAAATTGTTAAAATACATAAGATACATTAGAATAGTTAAAAATTCCACTTTGGTGATTTCTCAGCAGGATAAGCTAAATGCAAATCATCGTAATCCAAACACTAATAACAATTGTCTTCATCGTCACATTTAGGCTCAGGTTCATGAACATGGTCTTCTTCGAGTATTCGAATAGCTTCAAGTTTTCTCCAATGATCTTCGGGACGTTTTCCATATTCCTCCAACCTCGCCTCTCGATCACTTTCTAACTTCCAATATTTTTTTGCTCGGCTTCCATCTCGTAATACTACTCGTGAGGCTTATCATCATTAACAACAGGCTTCTTATCTATTTGATTAAAAAGTAATTCATATTTTATCAAAAAAAATAATCAAACTTATATGGCATTTAATTAACAATGTAGTACTTAAAATAAAAAAAATATATTTTACTTTTTTGTGTAAGAAATAATATAAATTGGTGCAAAAATACGCAAACATGCCTAATTGTAATTGTAGAAGGATTTTCTTCTTTGACTGAAGTATCTTTTTGTTTCGGTTGTTAAAATAGTTTCATGAAACAAGGTAGAAATATTAGGATTACAAACTTATGAAATATATAGCAAAATAAACACACGCAAATTACGTAGCTACGTATTACTTGTTATATGTCGACTCATTATCGTTTTGTCCTGCAACAACAACGTTTCTTTTGGTTGAGGAACTCATGAATTTAAAAACACTAATGATCAAACAAAACCTGGTAATCGATTTGAAGATGTGTATATGTATTTGGTGTTGTTTGAAAAATATTAGACCGAACAAAATTATAAAGAAAGTTTGTAGAAAATGAAAAGCCAATAATGGTTTTATTTTTCTTATGAATTAAATTTGTTAATGGTCAAAATTTTGAAATTTGTTAACTATGTTCATACTATGATGAACATATTTAATCATCCAAGTTTTGTTCGATACATTATAAGAACAAATATTAATATATATACATAACGTAAGCTGCAACAAATGTATATAGCAAGAATATCTCACATCTTACAAATCAATAATATGATTTCATTCATTGATGTTTAACATGCATTTCAAATAAACCATATGTGGAACATAGGTTGTAAACCAATAATAAAAACTACAAAACCGGATAGAGTACTACCTAAAGGTTGAAACAAATTGTCTAAAAAGAAAACCAAAGCATAAAATCAAGATTGTTAGTAAACGAATAGGAAGAGTGAACCAAATTGTCTTAAAAAAATAACCATAACACATAAACTTAGAATATTTCTGAAAAATATGTGAGTAGAAATATATTCTTTTAAACATCTTTCTCAACCTTGACTTCAACATCCTATTTTTGCCATTTGAAGACTCACCAGGACTTGTAGCAATCATTTTAAGCGTATTGACAGGTGTTGTGTTCTCGTCCATTTGTGATTCCAAATCCTACACCAAACAATACATATGTAATTCAAAACAACAAATATGAAAATTTGTTAAATCTAAAATATTAAACAGAATATACTTACCAAAGGAGTGATGTTTGCGATTGATGAGCTTGTTGCTTCGGTGTCCTGATTATTAAATCAAAAAATTGTAAACATGTGTTAATTATTAGGGAAACATAATGAAATAGTCAAAACTAACATTGTATGTCAACCATACATAAGCAAGTTTGAATTAGAGTTTTCTACCTTGGATGGAGTTGCAGTATTTTTCAATATCTTGATTAGCAAACAACCTACAAATTAAACGTTGGTATATCATTGTCCATGTAAGAAAATTTTGATAGGAGTGAAAAATGTATATATCATTAGGTTTAAAATACCATATGCTATACTCTTTGACATCACTGAATTATTCGTTCACAATTGGGACGATGCCATAAAAAAGAAACCCCTTTGTTCCATGATATCCATTTTTAACACACATCTTGTCAGTCACCAAACATTTGTAATACGATGCAATAAGGAAACTACCAAATACAAAGACTTGGCAAAAATAGATAAAAGGTAACCTCGCTAATAATGGTTTTAAATGTTACCGTTCCAATTCTTCATCATTGCCAGTTGAATAACCATAATGATTTTAGTATGATCAGAGCACGTACTCAAAAAGTCACTAAATTGTTGTGCGAAAGCGCTCCACAAAGTACACTTCAGTTCGTTGCCTCTACAAATGTAATGCAGAAAATATTATACCAAAATATATAAAGTGAGATAAATCTATATATTAAATCAAACATGATTAGATACTTACTCAGCATCAACCAATGCAAGTGATTTTTTTCCCAATTACTTATTTTTGTCATAGTTGTCCAGATTTTCGCACTCAACCACATGGCTAATCACATCTGTAAATTCAATGTTTTACAAAATTTTATACATGGAAAAAAATAATTCAAAAAATAAGTATGAAATTTTAAAATACATTGCATATCTTCTTGCTGCAATTGAGTTATTATATTGTAAGCTTTAAAATCAAACCCATACATAGATCCAGTAAAATCATTATAGGTTTTAACATCTGTATGCAATAAAGCTTATTAGAAGTGTAACAATAACGATTATCGCTTACATGTTCATCCATAACAATCAACTCCATATTTTTAATATGTTGTTTGCCATAGAGTTCTTGCATCCAAGTGCTAACAATTCAAACTCATAATTTGATGTTGTCTTTCACAACAGACAAATCAATGATGTAACCTGCAACAAATGCAGCCATAGTATTTTTTTTTATTAGAATGTGATTAGCGGAAGATTGTTGTGTATATGTTGTTTTCCATAGAGTTCTTGCATCCAAGTGCTAACAATTCGGACTCATAATTTGATGTTGTCTTTCACAACAGACAAATCATTGATGTAACCTGCAACAAATGTAGGCATAGTATTTTTTTTATTAGAATGTGATTAGCGGAAGATTGTTGTGTATTTTAACATAACGAATGCTACATTATATAGTATGAATGATTTCTAAATATAATGCATGGCCATTAAACATTGATTTGTAAAAAAATGGAAATAATCCAAATACATCAATTAACATAATACCAAGTTTCATGATGTGCTTACATATTCGCTTTGAAATCACTAAATATGGGTTTGTTTTAGATTGTTATTTGCATTGGCGTTATTTTTGGTTAGGATCGTGTGTTTTGTGAATAAAGTTTAATGAATAAGTTATGAAATGCTTTGTTAAGAAATATTTTACACAATAATGATGGGCTATTTAATAATATAGGTACAAAGTTTCTTTTATAAGGAAACACATTCCAAATATTGATAAGCTATTGTGATTGACTTGATATTTCCTATCAACCTGTTTTCTTGTTAGCTTCGAAAATATGGCTTATGGTAATTTAATACACGTTTAATGTCATTAAATCGATCGTGTAGAAGAGTTTTCCAAAAAATTGGTTCTTTGAGGGTTGTACAAAAGAGGTTATTTATGAAATGTTTTCTAAACAATTTAATGTGATAATTTAATTATGTGCTTCAAAGGTTGTGTGAAACCGATTTTGTAGATAGATTGTGTGAAACCGATCGTGTAGATAGGTTATGTGAAACCGATTTTGTTCTTCTTAATCAAAAATAGTATTAATGGGAATGAATACATTTTTAAGGAAAGACTTGTATCTAATTAACCGGAATACCTCAACAAAATCTTTGAATTAGTCTTCATTCGTTACTATTTCATTGATGGTATAAAGTTGAGAATTTTTAGATAGCCATTACCACAATAAAGAATAATAAAAACCATGGTTGACTAGAGAGGATCTTTTTCCTTATTATTATGACTATTAATGAGATAATATCAAAGTTTATTTTGTTAAGGAGACTTATTCAAATTCATTAGAATTTCATCAATTTGTTACCTTTCCAAAATAATTGCAATATTAACTTAATACTCGTCTATCTCATTAAATGAAATATGTAGAAGAGTTTTTTAAGAATTTTGTGCATTAGAGTATTGTACAAATTAGTTATTTAAGAAATAATATTAATGGTGTAATTAATGTTTGTAGCTTAAACATGTTGTACAAAGCCTTATTTTATTAAAGAGTATAGATAGATATAGAAGATACAAAATGTAAAGTGGTAAGGTTATTGGTTTCATGCCAAGAGTTTAAGAGATCAAACTTTGCTAAGTGTGCGTATACAATAGTTAATATTTGTTTACCTCTTGCATTGAGTGGCGGATCTAGGATTTGAGACTATGTGTGGCCCAATTTTTGCATCGCTTCGATTCGTAAATGGTTCACTGTTTAAGAATTTTACGTAAAAATAGTTGTATTTTACGATTTTAGTTTTTAGATGTGGGTTATTCAATCATATTATAAAAAAATAGATCTCGATTCATAGATAAATTAAACATTTACAACCTTTTATAACTACAATACTTTTTATGAAAAGAAGTATAACATAATTTCTAAATTTATAATAAAAACATAATAACTAAACTCATTTTTTGATTTAAAATAGGATACAAAGTTACCTTTAAGAGTAAAAGGTATAATAACTAGATATATCTTCTCATTTGGGCCTCACAACCTGACACATCAACATCTCACTTCCACTTAAAAATACTCATTCACTCATAACACACTCATATCTCCTTATTTTGATCCCATCATCCACAATTTTATTTACTTTTACATCTTTCACATAAACATAATTTATTTCATTAAAATTAAAAATACAATACGATAATAAAAAAACATACTAAACATAAAATAAAAATACGAAACATAAACAAATTAAATGATACGAAACATAAAAATACGAAACTAAATTAAGCGTTTGGATATTTGCTCATTATTTCAGCTTGTTTCCTTTCAATGATATTTGCTCATTATTTCAGCTTGTTTGGCAATCACCGTGCATCCTGGTTCATTTTTCCGTCATCATATTTTTTGTACGAGAAGGAGATGTTGTTCGCGAGTTGAATTCTTGCATAATCAGGTTCCAATAAACATCGTCATGTTGGTCTTTTCCGATATTGACGTCTTGAGAGTGCTCGATCCAAGTCTCGGCTAGAAATATTTCTTCGTTGCGAGTCCAACGGGTAGTCGCTCGCTTTGCTGCCATGTCATCATCATCGTCCTCGTCCAATCGACAACGGGTTGTTTCCCCCTTTTTTTAGCCTACGCCTTCCACCACGGGGGTCTTTGGCTTGTGGTACTTTGAATTGTGGTTGTGATGGTTGTGGTGGAAAATATTGCGGTTGTGATGATTGTTGTGGAAAATATTGTGGTGAATTATTTCTTGGATTCGCGAAATTTTTGAAGCCGTATGGTTGTTGTTGATGATACGACAATTGTGATTAATAAGCTTGATCGGGTGACAATTGCGTTCCAAAAGGAGGATACAGTGAGGAAGAATTTGAGTTTTCTGACCCCGGGGTAGACGGATTCGATTGTTGCGGGTTGGAGTTGAGAAGATGGGTAAAATAACCCGGTTCAATTGGTGGTTGAAACATTTTCTTTTTGGATGAGAAGTTGAAAGTATATGAATTTTTTGGTAGAGAAGTATGTGTTAAAATGTTAAAATGAAGTGTTATTTATAGTGAAAAGTGGGTATAAATAAAAAAAAGGTTTTAAAATTAAAAAGTATCCGTTATAAAATTTTCCAACGGCTAACTCACTTTTCCATTTTGTCGTCATCTAACTCGTTTGGCCAACGAGATACCGAAAATTTCCAAGTGGCGAAGCCACCTAGTGTGGTGGCGAGCATGGTGGTGAGGCCACGTCGAATTGGGTGGTGCCACCATACCTTTTACTCTAAAAGAGGTACGTAATTGCAAAAGAAAAAAAGATAACACATAAGGAAAGGACAAAGTGACTACAGTAGTTTATACTATTCATCTTGTTCCTCACTAATTTACCTCTAAATCTTGTTTCATCTTCTTCAAAAATAAAAATAAAAATATAAAACAAATTTTACATCCCTATTCTTGCTCATCTTTTGTGCACTTCTCCAATTTATGTCTAACACTATCAAAGAACCAAGATTTTTCACAATAATCTTACACTTCGTCGGCTTAAATCGTATGTGGCACGTGCCACACGTAGCCAACACACAGGTCCGCCCCTGCTTGCATTTACCCTATTTCAACCGACTTCATATACGATCATTTTATCTATGATTTTATTTCTTAAACACAACTTTTTAAGATTATGTTTAGCAACAATATAATGAACAACAAAATTAAAGCATGTGTCACATATATTTCTTGCACCTTATATCGGGTCTCACTTGCCACAAACTAAATTATCTTAAATTCAAAAGAAAACTTAAAATAATTGTCTATCCACAAAAAACACATTATTAAAAAAAACATAATTGTTATTGATTTTTTTCTTATTTTTTGCAGAACGACAATTTTACCTTTAACTATTTAATTAATTTTTTTAATTTGTATTATTAATTTCAACCAAAAGTAATAGGATAAACTTGATCAAACTTCTCTATCTATTTTTAGTACTCAACAATTAAATTGTGACATCTCAAAAACTAACGTGCACTATTAATTTGGGACACAGAGGGTAATATTAAAGCAATATTTCTGAAAACGAAGGGCTTTACCTGGTTTGAGTTTGTGTGACGGTGGATTCAAACTCCGTAAATTATTCGGCTAAAAGATTGAAAAACATGATTACCCAAAAAAAGTGTGAGTCCTCACCAAGCCCAAAGTACAGGACGCCTAAACTATTGAAATAATAAAACCATACTTTGCGGAAATAGTCTATGGGGTTATCGGTGCGTTGCAAAGTTAGTCCCTAAAGACTAACTTTGCAACAGAACAATAACCCAAGGACCAAAGACTAACTTTGCAACGGAACGATAACCCAAGGACTATTTTCGTAAAAACTTCCATCAACAATTTACGAAAATAGTCTTTGGGGTTATCGGCCAGTTTAAGAGTTAGTCCTTACGCTCCGCGGTGAAGCGCGAGTTGCAAGCCTCGTGAAAGCAATACTTAGGGTGCGTTTGGTACACTACTATCAGAATCAATGAATCACAATGATTGTCATTGCAAATGTTTGGTTACTAAGTTGGGGAATCAAACTATCACTTGATACCCATATACTCATAGGAGGGGGAGTAGACTCCTTTTCTAATTCATTCCAAAGGGGTCATCTTGAATCCTTTTTTCATCGTAAAAGCCATCGCTTTCTTTTGTTCATTTTGTTCTACGGGGTCATCATAGTCTATATACGGGCTGATTTTTTTATTTCTTTTTTTCCTTTGTCGTTGTTCTATAGTTCTTTCATATTATTAATAAATTTTGGGTTACATTTATTTTTATAATTTTATTATCAATATGTTTTATAACTGGTTTGTAAATGAACTCTGTAAGACTATGATTATTAATTTTTTGAATTCGTAATTATAAATAAAATATAAAAACAATGGATATACCTATACCCAATCCTGATTATAAACCAAATAATGATTATGAAATGATCAAATCTATTCCTATTCTATGACACTATCAAATCAATACCTATAATAATTCTTCGCAACAAACCAAACACATCCTTAAAGTATTCAAAGGTAAAATTGAAAAACAGAAAAAGAAGAAAAAGGACAATAATTAACCCAAAACTAGGCCCCATGAAACCAAACCCATAAAACCCTTTTATGTCTCTTCCTCGAAAAAGAAAAAAAATGATCATCCTCAAAGTCCACAACACTCTTCCGATGACTGTTTTTGTGTGTGACAGTAGTTGACTAACGTTGACCATTTTTTTATATAATGGGTTTAAAAGCCAGCAAGTCATCATCAACCAATAATTATTCTCCTATAATTTATTGTCGGTATATCATATCATATCCCTTTTTTATACATATAATTGTATCTTCAAACTTAGGACGTTCTTTTGTTTAGTGCTTTTAATGAAAAATTAGCCCAATTGACCACTTCACTAATTCACATCTTCCAGCACAGTAGCTACATGTTATCAGTGCAGGGCAAAAACTCTCAAAAAATTTAGCGTCAAAAGATTTAAGGCGTCAATTAGGTTTTTTTTTTTTTTTTTTTTTTTTAAATTGTTGGGTACATAAAATGGAGGCAAAAATGTTACAAAAATACCGACGCATTCAGATAAAAAAATATCCGCGGTAACATTTCCGAATTGACTTAAACAGGCCCAAAAATTTGGGCCGGCCCAATTAGTTTATTTTTTTTTTTTTAATTTTGTCGGCACAAAATAGTGATGTAAAAAAATGTTACAAAAGTACCGACGCATTCAGATAAAAAAAAATCGCGGTAAACAAATTTCCGAATTGACTTAAACAGGCCCAAAAATTTGGGCCGACCCAATTATAAAAAAATACCCGCGGTAACATTTCCGAATTGACTATACTGAAAAAGAAAACACCAACTATTAAATTTACTAATCTTACACATTTTTGGTATAAAACGACATCGTTTTTTGAACCTACGGGCACTATTCATATTTAAGCACTGTAGCACTGCCTACATGCTAGGCAAAAAAAACGCCAAAAAATATAGCCGCAAAAAATTTGGTCCCGCCCAATTATATTTTTTTTTTAATGTTAATTTATCGGCACAAAATAGGGAGGAAAAAATGTTATAAAAGTACCGACGCATTCAGATAAAAAAATACCCGCGGTAACATTTCCGAATTAACTTAAACAGTGTCATTTTACACCATGAGACCAAAAAAAAATTTCGCAAAAAAATAAAAAATAAAAAAAATAATATTTTAACGCGACGCAACAACGCGTAAGACCATTAAAAAAAACTACTAAACACGATACTGAAAAAGTAAACCCGCACTATTAAATATGAGACCGACAAAATAAACTAGCACAAAATTAAAGGAAAAAAAAAGAATTAATGGTTTACTGACCTATGTGCACTATTCATTTTAAGCACTGCAGCACTGCTACAGTGCTACAGTGCTGGCCCAAAAAGAAGCCCAAAAATTTGGCTTGGCCCAATAAGTTTTATTATTTAATTACGTGCGCAAAATAGATAGTGAAAAAAATGTATAAGTTAACCGACGCAGATCAGATAAAAAAATACCCTCGGTAACATTACCGAATTTGACTTAAAACAGTGTCATCTATTTTACACCATAACCAAAAAAAAAATTCGCAAAAAAAAAAAATATTAACGCTAACGCAACACGCGTAAGACCATAAAAAAATAACTAAACACGATCCTGAATAATGTAAACCTCACTATTAAATAATAGACCTGACAAAATCAACACCACAAAATTAAAGGAAAAAAAAGAATTAATGACACGCAACAACGCACGAAAAATTAACGCCCCGCAGTAACGTGCAAGAAAAAATAAACTTACACTATTAAACATAAAAAAAACGCGCGAAAAAACAAATAAAAATAAATAAATAAATAAAAATAAAAAATTAACGTCCCCGCAACAACGCGCGAAAAATTAAACGGCCCGCAACAACCGCGGTAATCTTGCTTGTTATTCCACCTATATTTTATAGTGTTAATCATATCATATCCCTTTTTTATACATATAATTGTATCTTCAAACTTAGGACGTTCTTTTGTTTAGTGCTTTTAATGATAACAGGTCTAGGGGTCGCAATTCGGGTCGGGTTTGGGTTGGCTGATGGGGCTGACCCGAACTGTTTAAGTAATCGGGTAACCTGTTTACACATAACCCGAACCTGACTCATCTAACTCGTATATAAACTTGGGTTGGCGGGTTAAATACGTTACGCGAGTTAAGTAGGTTAAGCGGGTTTCGGATTGACCTATTTAACCCGTTTTATACAAAAGCTTGCACATTGCACGGGTTAAACGGGTTTGTGTGTCGATCCGCATTTACCCCATATATAAAATATAAATAAGTTTTAATTTAAGAAAAATTATTTAAAAGGTTAGCAAAGCTTGTGTAAATTTATCATTTTCGGTTTGGGTCGCTATCAGCATCAACCAACTTCCTAAACATATTAACATCACAAGGTGGAACAACTGTTGGCAGACCGTCACTTTTGTTAAACTTGAAATTGATCTCATTAGAATGTATTTCTGGAGCATCAGTAACAGAAAATACAGATTTGAACCCGATACCCTTTTGATCAAGATATCTATCACCACTAAGTTCCTTCCTTTTTGATTTGAAAACTGATGACGTATAGTATGAGCACCAAGCTTACTGGGCTTAGTTCATAATATACGTATATGGGCCCAGGCCCAATACAACAAATAGCTGGACTGCTAAGCCTGACAAGGGTCATGCTCCGGATATTTCAAAGACGCACGTGAGTATCTTCAAAACCGCACCCGTGCACCTCCGCGGACAAACACTGGCCGCGGAAGAACACTCGCGTCCGCAAACACGATTACACGTGGACCTTTGCCCGACAAGGGACCCACTCCGGCAACTAACAGTCGCAAGCGAAATATAAGGAAACCCTAGTATTAGGCTTGCCTATAAATAGGGGTCATTTCACACCCCAAAAAGGTACATTCTGTCTAATCATTAATACACACTCTTACTTTGACATTCTCTGACAAACATGTATACTTACTCTCACGCCGGAGCTTAATCGCGGAGTATGCCCTGCGGTGAGGCTAACGGTTTACTTTCATTTATGCAGATTATCTCTTCATTACTTGGACTAGTGCAAGATTTACATCACAACCCATTCATTGGCCCAGCCCAATAAATGATATAGACCCATATTCACCTCCATACACAGTTTTTGTACTAACAAGTTGGCGTCATCCGTGGGACCGATATAACTGCGTTTCTTGAAAATACTCACTATGAGCAATCACGAACAACCTACCCCTAGTTATCCTAAGTCTGATGTGTCGAATCGACAGGGAAAGAACCAACCAATCCTCCAGGACAGCCGTAGAACTACACCGCGTAGAGACTCGAAAGAGTTCTGCGAAAAGCACTTATGCGAAACTCAACCAATCATGGAACAAGTACGAGTATGAGAAGAGAAAGACAGAAAAGCGGAGGAAGTAAAAGCAAGGACTAGACTATTGGCGATGCCCAAAGAAAAGCACTAGGGCCCAGGATCAGCGTATTCTGAATCCAGACAATATCGCCAAAAAAGACAGAGACGCTTCGCAGCCCCGCGTCGCAAATCCAAACGTCTTCACTAGGTTGAGCGCAAAGATCAAGATCACCACGGCATGAATACAAGAATAAGGAAAGAAGAGAGAGCACCGTGTTCAAGAGGCTCGAAAGCAGAGGACGGAGTACCTCCACACATTCCGATAGCCGTCAGGAAAGCTCAAGGTATATAGAAAATTACTCTGAAAGTGAAGATAGTGAAGGCGGGCATTGGAAGTCTAAATTACGAAGGAAAAAATCCAGTGTCGAAGATGATGATCTCTCCCAACCTTAGGTATGTGCCGAGACTGATCCGTTCACGTCTCGAATCCGTCACTTCGACTTCCTGAAAACACGAATGCCAAGTCATGTAAAAACATACAACGGAAGCGAAGATCCTGAAGATCACTTGAAAATCTTCCAGGCAGCAGCAAAAACGGAGAGGTGGGCCATGCCAACATGGTGTCACATGTTTAATTCCACACTCACCGGAAACGCCCGGGTATGGTTTGACGATCTGCCCCCAGAATCAATAGACAATTACAATGATCTAAGAGAAGCATCCATGAAAAACTACCTCCAATAGAAAAAGTGCACTAGAGACCCTATAGTGCTCCACAACATCAAACAAAGAGACGGAGAGTCCACAGAAGACTTCATCCAAAGGTATAAGTCAGAAAGTGGAAATGTTTAAAGGAGCACCGGAGTGCATGATATCTCTGAATTCGTCACGAATCACAAATCTTGAGCACATCAAAAGGTTCACTAGAAAATCCCAAAAAACAGTAATGAAATGAATGTAGGTTGCCACTATTTTCTTCAAGGGCAAAGGCGACCTCACAATCAAGAAAAGGAAGAAGTTCCTCAAGCCTGGAGACACTCAGGAAGGGGTCATAGGCGAATTTCAAAAAAGAGGAATGCTTCCGCAGCCAACATAAGACGGAGAAAAGACCAGACAGGTTCACTCTTCTCACGAAAACTCCAAAGGAAATTCTGGCCTTGGAAAAAGGAAAATTCAAAACCCCACCTCCAATGACAACCCCGGTTGAAAAGCGAAACGCAAACAAGTTTTGCGAGTTTCACGGAGAAGTGGGGCACAATACAGATGAATGCAACCATCTAAGGAAACAAATTGAGGATATGCTCAAAGCCGGGAAACTGTCGCACATAATTCGGGAGCTGAAGCAAAACAGCGGAAAAGAACAGCAAAAAAAAAAGGTGAGACCTCCGGAAAAGAGAAGCCTCAGGCAATTTTAATGATTCAGTCACGGCAAAATGCAGTAAGACAGAAGATAACTCAAAGTTTCTCACCCGACCTCGAAATATCATTCCCGTCCCTGGGGAACGATGAGGGAGCAGAAGGCCCCCTAATAATAGAAGCAGAGGTTGGAGGGCACCAAGTGCACCGCATGTGTATTGACGGAGGGTCATCATTTGAAATACTCTACGAGCACCGCTTTAATCGACTCCGTCCAAAAATAAGAAACCAAATGGTCCCGGCCACAACTTCGCTAGTGGGGTTCAGCGGTGAAATAAAAAGCCATTCGACCACATCCCACATATATTTGAGCAGGACCGTTGCAAGACGAACATTCTACAACAGCAAGGCAGAGGACATTCTGGTTGGTAATAACCACGTCTTCGATTAATGAAACATAGTAAGACTAGTTGGTTGAGGCACAATGAAAGCATTCCCATCAACAACGCACGGAATGATAAAGTTACCCGGTTATGGGAGGAACACTTACGGCAAAAGAAGCAGTAAATACATTCTCCGTTGAATGCGCGATGATCTCCGAACCAGAATACCAATCCCCTCCGGTGAACAAAGTAAAAGAGGAAAGGATTAAAGTGGCAATCAATCCGGAGAATCCGAAACAGACAGTAATGATCGGTTCTGACCTCACGGAAAAAACCAGAAAGTAAGTCTGTACACAAACTTCAACGAACATGGATATATTCGCTTTGGACCCCAAACAAAATGATGGCGTTCCAAGACAGATAGCGAAACAAAAGTTAATGTACGGAAAGTTGCCAGCCAGTTAGGCAAAAGAAAAGAGGTCAAGCCGCAGAAAGGAATGTAGCAATAAATGACGAGGTTAGTAAGCTTGTGACAGCTGGGATAATAAGAGAAGTTCATTATCACGATTGGCTCTCCAACCCGGTGATGGTAAAGAAGAGCGACAACAGTTGGAGAATGTGTGTTGATTTTAAAGACCTCAATAAGGCATGTCCCAAGGACGGTTACCCTCTGCCGGAAATAGACTGGAAGGTCGAATCTTTGTGTGGATTCCCCTTCAAATGCTTCCTGGACGCATACAAGGGGTATCACCAAATACAAATGGCAGAGGAAGATGAGGAAAAGACCGCGTTCATTACAAACCAAGGCATTTTTTGCTACACAAAAATGCCTTTCGGTCTAAGGAACGCCGGTGCAACTTATCAGCGGCTAGTGGACAAAACATTCCACGGACAGATCGGTCGAAACCTCGAGGTATACGTTACGGTGATGATTTGGTACATAAAAAGCCGCACGGAGGATGAGGTTGTCCGCGACATTGAAGAAACATTTAAGACACTCAGAAAAATCAACATGAAACTGAACCCAAAAAAGTGTACCTTTGGAGTTGAGGAAGGAATGTTCTTAGGATACCAGGTCAATACTAAAGGCATTAAGATTTGCCCAGACAAGGTAGACGCCGTATTAAGCCTTCAATCACCAAAATGCTTGAAAGACGTGCAGAAGTTAAATGGAAAATTGGCAAGCTTAAACAGGTTCTTAGCAAAGTCAGCGGAGAAATCATTACCATTTTTCAAAACTTTAAAAAAATGCACAAAAAAGAGTGACTTTCTATGGACGGAGGAAGCGGAAGCTGCATTCAAACAAATGAAGGAACATATAGCAAAGTTACCTATGCTCACCGCTCCAGAAGAACAAGAGGAACTCATTGTCTACCTGGCAGCATCCAAGGAAGCGGTGAGCGCCGTACTAATGACGGAAAGGGAAGCCAGGCAGATGCCAATCTACTTTGTAAGCCGGGCGCTAAGGGGCCCGGAAGTAAACTACACCGCCATGGAAAAATTAGTACTGGCATTAGTACATGCAAGCAAAAGGCTAAGAAGATACTTCTAAGCTCACCCTATCACAGTAATAACAGATCAACCCATCAAAAACATACTATCAAACTCGGAAGTCGCTGGTCGGATGCAAAAGTGGAGCATACAATTAGGAGAGTTTGGTATACATTATAAGCCAAGATTATCTGTGAAATGGCAAGTATTAGCCGATTTTATTATAGAAAGTCTAGAGGAGGAAGGACAGGACGACTCCGCAAAAGAAGAAGAGCCGCTCCCAGCACGGTAGACCTTGTTCACGGACGGATCATCTTGCGTAGACGGATGCGGAGCAGGAGTGATACTCACGGATTCGGAGGGAGTGGAGTTCACATACGCTTTGAGATTTTAGTTTAAAACAACCAACAACGAAGCAGAATATGAAGCATTGATAGCGGGATTGCGAATAGCGGAAAAAATGCGTGTCAAAAACCTCGAAGTGATGTAACTCAAATTACTGGTAGCAAACCAAGTAAATGGGACTTGCATCGCAAAAGAAACAGACATGATCAAATACTTGAAAAAGGTAAAAGCACTGACTAGTACCTTCCGTGCGTTCTTAATAAAGCAAGTCCCAAGAAATCCGCAGGAAAAATTAAATCCGATCACATCTCCGTGGCCATTTTACAAATGGGGTATTGACATAGCCGGGCCTTTCCCGGAAGGACCCGGCAAAGTCAAATTTCTAATAGTGGCTATGGATTACTTTACCAAGTGGATAGAAGCAAAACCAGTAGCAACTATCACAGGAAACCAGGTCAAAAAATTCATATGGGAAAACATAGTATGCAGATTTGGTCTTCCAGGAGAAATCATATCTGATAATGGAAAACAATTTCGAGATAACCCCTTCAACGATTAGTGTGGAAAATTATGCATTCAACAACATTTTGCTTCCGTAAAACATCCTCAGACGAACGGACTGGTTGAAAGAGCAAACAGGAGTCTGGGGGAAGGAATAAAAGCAAGACTAGGCAAAGAAAACAAGAACTGGTTGGAAGAAATCTCTCACGTACTTTGGGCACACCGTACCATGATCAAATCCAGTAATAGGGACACTCCGTTCTCGTTAACTTACGGAACGGAAGCTGTCATCCCAGCGGAAATTGGAATGCCCACGTTCAGGACAGCAGAAGTAGACGTTGCCGAAAATTATGAAGCGTTGAAAATCAACTTAGATCTGATAGAAGAAAAGCGAGAGCAAGCAGCAATAAGAGAAGCAAAAAGCAAGAGGCAGATGGAAAAATACTACAACACCAAAGTTAGAAATACAAGCTTCAAGCCAGGAGACTTAGTGTATCGGAGCAACGAGGCAAGCCGTGTAGAAGACACTGGAAAGTTAGGACCTAAGTGGGAAGGCCCGTACGAAGTCGCGGAAGCACTTGGGAAGGGATCGTACAAGTTGAAAGACCGCGACGGAAGAGAACTCCCAAGAACCTGGAACGTTTGCAATCTCAAGAAGTGTTATATACACAAAATATAAGCAGCCTAATCATACAGACCCCGTAATGGAAAGTGCATTATGGAAACTTTATCCTGTAAGTAATTTTTTAATACAGTAATATGATTTTGACTTTAATGAAAAAAGTGAAGATTAGCTACCTTCACAAGTTATGTTTTGAATTTTTTTATCTTATTGCTTTGCGAAGTTATTTATTGTGATTAAGTCGCGCACACACGGAGCATGCCTCCATCAATGTTATTCCGTATAACAAAAGGATGAGTAACCTCATAATTAACTCAAAGTACATAAGAGGTATTGCAAACCCGGTACCGGGAGAATAACCCACAAAATATTCAAACAAGACTATCCTACTAAAGGTATCATACGTGATATAAAAAGATAGCGGCAACATTTATATATAACAGACGAGTTCAAACTTGAAGTGTTATAAAAATGGTTACATACAAAATACCGCAACAAAAAGGCCACATGCGGCCGCGGTATAAAAAGCACAGTAACAGGCCAAAACTGTTAATAGCCATGATATTCTAATTACAAAAGATCCGCAAGGTCACATACAACCACAGAGAAAAAACAAATACACCTACAAAACAGCATCTCTAGCTTCATCATCCAATTTGGAGAACGCAAGATCATCCCCGGTTGAAGCAACGACTTCTTCTTCACCTTCTGGTCCCGGAGTAACGTTCTTCGGGAACACATCTATTGAATCAGGATTGTCATAATCTTCTACGGAAACCGAAGGACCAGGGGGTGGAACAATTACCACGGTAGATAACACATTGGTAGCAGAAACTTCAATCGGCGGCTCAATCAAAGCCTCAGCGGATAAAGGATCATCGATGGAGACAAACACATCTTTCAAAAAGGGGAGACGGTCAACAAGATTTTTTTCCATCTTCTCCACCCATCCGCGTCAAATATCCAAAGCAACAGATAATGCTTGGCTCCTAATAACGACCCTATCCTGCTTATGATAAACGAGAACCATTAGCTGACCCACATCGGGTTGAAGATCAGTCATACCTAGGGTCTCAGCCATGGCATCATCCAAACGAAGAAGATCCATAATATCCCACGTGCTGGCATCCTTCTTATTGGATAGCTCCTGAAGAATCGGAAAGTTTAGGTCGCAGAGATCACGGATAACATAATTAAAATTAGCCTCCGCGGAGAGAATATAGGCTTCAAGATCAGTTAAACATCTGCCAGCTTGTCCGTGCTCAATCCCAGCGGCTAGGCCCTCCTGCATTCCTTTCTCTATGGCACGGCTAAAAGCATGTCCAAGAGCCTCCATATACTCGGTTGAATTAAGACACTTAACCATAAGAAGTTTCATCCTATGAGTTAGTAACCATCTTCGCCTTGCAATGACGTTGAGGAGGTGCGGATAGAAACTCTCTTAAAAGCGCATGCAACACCGGGTGAAATCAGCATCAATCTCGGCTAACCTAGTCTTGAGAGGTCTCATAAGGTTATCTTGAAATTCCTCTAACTGTTTCAGACTCCCCTTATACATCTCCAACTTCTCACAGAGATCCGTGGAAGAAGTCTCTAGCTCGTGCACCTAAAAAATACATGTATGTATATATGAGAGGGGGAAAACACAAAAATACAAAGAGAACAGTTAAGGATGGAAAATTATACCTGATTAACAAGACTGTGTTTCTGAGACTTCAAGGAAGAAGAGGATGCTCCTAAGTCAGAAAGCTCATGATCCTTGTCAGCAATAGTAGATTCAAGGCTCGTCACCTTTAACTTTAAAAAATCACATTCCTGCTCAAGGAGGACATTGTGTTCCTTGGTGGAAGGAACTTCGCCTCGAAGTGAATTCTTGGTGGCCTTAAGACCGGAGACCCGAGCACGGAGTTGGGCTACCTCCACAGACTCCTCCTTTGCCTTCAATAGTTGGGACTTCAACTCTTCAATTTCCTTATCCCTCGCCCCTAACAAATAGTCCTTCTACTTAGCAAGTGACTTCCACTTCCTTTTCTCTAAAATGTTGTACTCCGCACACATTCTTACCTCGGAGCTCAAACTTAAATTGCGTGTGGCTGACACATTGAACTCAGTAAATAATTGCTCATGCTCCATTCCGAGAACAGTTTTGAAGAAAGCAGGATGAGTGAAGTGATCAATCATATTGGCACACAAACGCTCATCATTAAGCTCAAAACCCTTGGTCACCATCCACTCAGGAACATAGATTTCCTCCAAACCAGCACTTATAGCCTCCTCCGCACGAATGCTCCCGGCAGCAAAACCACTACCTGACCTCCCTGTAAAAAGACCGAGAGTACGATCCGTCTTCTCAGATGAACTAGAAGAACCAAAAACAGACGGATGCGGCACACTCTTATCTTTGCTAACATCAGCAGGAATAGCAACTGTGGTAGCAACAGTAGCAACAGTGGTAGCCTCAGTCATAACCGGAGCAGCAGACCTGACAAGAGAATCAACTTCAGGATCCGTAGATTTAGCGCCTAAGTGATGAGAGGAATCAAAGAGGACTACGAACTTTGCGGAGGGGCCTACAGTTCGCAAGGAAGGACCAGTCACCGAGTCAGTACGGTCTCCGCCCTCCTCCAAAGGTGAAGCTTTCATGGAGGAAGTAATAAAGGGTAAGGTAGGAAGAGCTGGAACACCCTGTTTTACCGTTAATCGAGAATCTTAGAGAAACCTATTAAGAACACTAGGAGACTTACCTCCAGTAGCGGAACCACCAGTAGTCCCATAATCAGCTCTTAATCCTTTGGGTGGATGGGAAGCGGCATGCATTCTTTCACTTCCACGGGTTACTCTATTTTTCTTTGAATGTTTGGGCCCAGGAATTTTAGTTTCAACAGGCACAGTGAGAGGCACAGTTGGCTCAACATTATCCTGACCACCAACGGAATCAAACCCCTGATCTCCACCATCACCAACACTTGCATTTCCAACATATTCCCTCTCCACACTAGCCGACAACACTCCGGAGGAACGAACCACCGAGGTCGGAAGTAGGGTCACGGTGCGATGTTTGGCCACTGTGACAATAGGCCTTTCATTCTTAGCTCTGGCTCTTTCAACAATCCTCACCTTACGGGGGTCAGCGGTACGGATACAAGCATTCAAATCTATCTCTGCAAAGGACAACAGGGAAAAAGGATAAGGAAACAAGAAAAACAGGAAAAGCATAAACAATAATCAAAGTGCGTACGGAAAATAGAACCCACCCTCTCTGTTCTCATACTCAAAGCGGGGATAAGTATCTTTATTCAAAAGGTAATTACGGCTTATGCCAACCCAGCAAAGAAATTCTTCTGGGACCTAAGGAACGGAGAGGCTTGAGCAATGAGGGTATTAATATGCTCCACATTATATTCAGAGGGAGCAGGAGCTCGATCTTTGACAATATTGGAACCCGAAAACCAACTAAACCGAGCATTAGCAGGAACCACAAACTCATCAACCCAGAAAAAATGATCATTCCAATTCTTCACGGAATCCAAATTCTTGGAATAACAAGCACGGACGTTCGGACGCTTAGTGAACCCAAACCATCCATTTTGTAATTGTGTGTATAGAAGTAGCGGAACAAACTAACATTAGGTTCAATGTTACAAACGCGGCACAAGATTTCAAAATTTGAACCTTGGCAGATCCAAACACGGACAATTGGGAAAACGGAATGCGGAAATGGGTAAGAACAGACACGAAGAAGGTAGAAAACGGGATACAGTAGTTGGCATAATCGAAGAATCAGGTATACATTCTAACTTTACCAGCTGGTCTTTCATGCATGGTGGCATCGGAGCTTGGCAGTTGAGGATGAACTTCCCCAGGAACAAAATATTTTGCACAAATAGCATCAAGGAGTTCTTGTGTAAGAGCACATTTGAGGGATGTAATACTGCCCATAATAAAAGAGAAGCAAAGAGATTAACCTGAATCAAAACGAACTGGTAGAATAGGGGAGGGTGTGCAACTAGAAAACCTTTAAATCTATCAACAATGGTGGAAAAGTGAAAGTATTGAAAAAAAGAAACAGTAGGGCATGAATCGACTATTTATACCCATGGTGTATTTAAGTCAGGTAAAGGTAAGATGATGACACGTGCCAAGACACTTCTCAATCAACGGTACAAAAATAGAGTAAAAAGATGATGATAACAGCTGGATATGGGACCCAGGCGGTCAAATCAAGCAGAAGATAAAAGGACACGAAGAGCCCACGTAAACCAACGACAAACTGCCAAAACGGTACAAAAGACCGCGGAACAAGGCAGAGTAAACAGAAAAATTTGTATCAAGGAACATTAAGTCTAGTAACGCTCACAGCGCACGCTATAATTTAACCGGGGCACAGTAAGCAAACTAGACTGGGGGGGACTGTGGCTGACTTAAAGTATGAAACACCAAGCTTACTGGGCTTAGTTCATAATATACGTATATGGGTCCAGGCCCAATACAACAAATAGCTGGACTGCTAAGCCTGACAAGGGCCATGCTCCGGATATTTCAAAGACGCACGTGAGTATCTTCGAAACCGCACCCGTGCACCTCCGCGTACGAAACCACTGCCTGCGAAGAACACACGCGTACACCCACCCGATACACCGTGGACCATTTGCCCGCCAAGGTACCCCTCGTCAATTAAACAGTCGCCAGCGAAATACTATAGGAAACCCTATAAATAGGCAAGCGTATAACATAGGGTTCATTTCCCAAATAATTTCAAAACACCCTGACGTTCCAAAACAAAACATAATGTCATAAATCACAAAACTGTCAAGACACCACAAATGATCGGATGACCAAAAAGGTACATTCTGTCCTATCATTAATAACACTCTTACACTTACATTCTCTGACCAACATGTATAGCAAACATCTCACGCCGGAGCTTAATCGCGGGTACGCCCTGCGAAAGAGCAAACAGGTTTTACTCTCATTTGTGCAGATTATCTCTCCATTACTTGGACTAGTGCAAGATTTACATCACAACCCATTCATTGGCCCAGCCCAATAAATGATATAGACCCATATTCACCCCCATACACAGTTTTTGTACTAACAATCTTGAATTACCTTTACGTGGTGTTTTAAAGTTGGTTTTAAGTAGTCCAAAGAATATTTTTTCGAAAGGGCAAGAGCAACAAATAATTACGATTTTCGGTTTCATTAGAACCACGTCCATATGGTTGTTTCTTCAAAATGGAGTTATAAAAGGGGTTCCTAAAAACAACTTAATAACATATGTGTTTTTACAAAAAAATGCTTCAACATGCGAAGTTGTATTTATGAGATTTGCTACAACCACAAAGGTTTTACAAACAAAAATTCACAAAATAATGTGACATGCCACTCGGCCAATTTAATTTAGGTAAAATTATTTTATTTTAAAATAATTATATTTTGTTATATCTGATATAATATAATCATATGACTCTCTCCAAACCCCTCGTCTCCCTGAATGAATCAATCTTCTTCATCAAATGAATCGAATGAATCATCTTACTTTTCTTCTCCTTCACATGATCATAATTTATCAGAGACACCAAAAACCCCCTAACACCCACAATGTGGAATATCATGAGGAAAGACCAGAGTCTTATAATTTTCTAAGGGCATGCTTGGTAGGAGGTTTTAGACACTAATTAAGGAATGGGTAAAGTAATCAAAATTATCTTAAATTGGGTAATCAACCATTACTCAACAATTTGAGGGTATAAAATTTATTCCTTTTTTTCTCTTTAACTGGCATATTTTTTTTCCTCAAGTGTCACATTTTCTTCGTAACTTATCTTTTGGTTGGTGATATTTCTTCGTAACGTTGATTACTTATTTATATCCTTATTCATATCCGTCATACTTTTTTGATTTCGTTATTGTCACAGTTGGTTCCAAATTATTTCTTAAACGCCATAATGAATTGCTTCTAATATTATTTTTTTCCTTGATTCGTATCCGTCATATTTTTTCGATTTCGTTATTGTCACAGTGGGTAAATTTTGTTAAGATGTTAATATTGATTTCATTATTATCTATGGATGTATTTTTTTAGTAGGGTGTTCATCTTTGTTATAATTCTTTATTGCTCATATGAAATTTATTCTTGTTTAAAGCTCATTTTTATTCTTCGCATTTTAATCAAGCGACATCTTATGCAATGAAATAACCATTGCATTCATTTGATTGCCATTATCTTTCTCTTTCTCATTCCTTCATTTTAACCAAGCATCCCCTAAGAATATATATTTAGGAAGAAAAAGTCTATATTGAATTTTCTTTGGGCGTCGCTATGATAAAATGTGTACTGCTTTCTCTGAAGTGGCGGACTTGGGATCTGAGCTAGACGAAAAATGTAGCCTTTTACTTGATTGAGTTAATGAACTAAAGAGTGAGATTTTAAGTGGAAAAATGAGCACTATTAGGCCCGTGTGTACGCCACATATCAGTTCTTCTATCAGGAACATGGTTCTAAAAGGCGCGCTATAGCAGCGTCATAGTGCGAGACGTAGCCTCCACGTTACGAAACAGGCCAAGGCGTCGTCTCTAGACGTGGCGTGCAATAAAGCGCGATAAGGCGTGATAAAGTGCGCTATATCGCGCCTTTTTTTGAAGCTTTTAAAAGATTTCATGGATTTGAGCTTTTTTACAAGTATTTATGATTTGAGTTGTATGGGATTCGGGCTTAGTAACTCCATAACTCAATTTTAAGCTTAGTAGCTAACTAATATTGACCACTCTATAAATATTTTTTGCCGCCTTGAGTCACGCCTTAAAAATGCTATGACGTAACGCCTCACGCTAAAGCTTGAGGGTTGGCTATGCCGCCACGCCACGCTTCACACTATTTTTAACCTTCATCAGGAATAAAAATGGCTACTCTGTTCCGAGTGACATAATCACAACTATGCTAGTTTTCTGCTTCACTATGACGGATTTATTCCGAGTTATGCTTTGCAACATCCAGTTTATCATTCACAAGCCAATCATACTTTTCACCAAGTGTCTCCAGTACTGTAGCATATTGTTGTCCAAACGCAGCAATCATCACATCTCAACTCCATAGATAGTGTTTAGTATTTGAGTTAATCACTGTTTTAGTATTCGAGATAATGATCATATTGGTATTTGTGACATATACATTATTTTTGTTTGGTATTGAGATGAACTCATGGTACTTTTATTACCAACTGTTTCTATGAAACTTTTTAAACAGCTATATGGTGTTTTAATACTTTATATGGGGTGTTTGGATGCTTGTTTTTAACAGCTCTATGGTGTTCTATTATCTAACTGCTGTTTTATAATATTTCTAACAGCTCTATTGGTGTTATGTTATCTAATAAAATCATAAGCATTAGTAGCCCTGCGTGTATGCTCAATTTCTAAGCTGGTAAATAGATTTAACAAGCATTCCCAAACACCCTTTTTGTTGTTACTGTGTATTTGCAACATGTTTAACTTACTAGTCACACAAGCACACAAAGCTTCTTGAACATATGATTACTATTCTAGTCTTCTTTATGAATAATATACATATCTTTAAGTTATTAGTGTATTGAAAATTTGCATTGCGCCTTGTGAATGATGAATAATATATACAACACGCTGTACATATTGAAACATGCCTTTAAGTTGCTACAGATCAAATAATGGATGATGTACAAACAAGTTGCTACTGATTCAATTACTTCCCTCCCAAAATGAATGATATATGCATATTTAAGTTGCTATTGTATTTACTATTCAAAAGTATACTTCCCTCTAAAAGTGAATGATACAGACACATTTTAAATTTCTACTGTATTTGATTCTATAGAATACACACATTTAAGCCGACCCGAGTCTCATTCGGTTCGGTTTCGGTCAAGCATTCCACCACATTTCGTTATTGGTTTCAGTTTCGGTTCGGGTCAACTCTGTTCGGTTTCGGTTCAGGTCTACACAGTTCGGTTGGGGTTTAATGTTATTTTTAAAGCTTTTTAATGTTATATTTTAAAGCAAAATATATGTTGTTTTTTTAAGATAACGAATAAATAAAAGGAGAGAGAACAAATTGGCCAAGTGGTATGCCACCTCATTTTGTGGATTTTTGTTTGTATAACATTTGTTGTTGTAGCAAATCTCATTTTATATTATTATACAATTATCATGAGTTTATTGAATTAAGCTTAAGTTGTCATGCCCATAGGTTTATTGAATATTGTTAGATGTGGGCTTACTAAACCATCTAATAAATACGACTTACTAAAAAATGATTTGGTACGGATTTGACAAGTCAGTTCATGTTAGGGGTGTAATCGAGTCAAGCTGAGCTCGAGCTTGACAGGGCTTGAGCTTGGCTTGAAAAATAATAGTAGGCTTGAGCTTGGCTTGATAGCTCATCAAGCTTTAATCTTATAGGCTTGAGCTTGGCTTGAGTAGGATTTAATTAAAGCTTGAACTTGGCTTGAAAAGCTTGAATGTGTACAAATTAATGTATTTAATAGTCAAACGCCCAAACTCATCAACAAACATATGCATAAAGTAAAACAAACAAAAACCATAAATGAAAACCAAGGTAGATTCATTAAACATTAATAAAACTAACAATAAAGTTCTCGTACAAAGTCCAACATTAGAATGAAACATAAGCCAAAGTACTAATTAATGTTCAAACGTACAAAGTATTTCAACAAAAACGTACATTAGCCAAAGTATTAATTAGTTTTGGTTAATGTTCTCAAAAGTAAAAACTATGTATGAAGAATACAAAGCACTAGAATATAAATCGTTAGATCAATTAGGGTTAAAGGTCATTTTAGAATAATTATGAAATATGTCCTTACAATTAAGTTAATACTCAAATTACCCCTTAATTATTTATATGAATTTATTATATATTAAAGCTTGAAAAAGCTTGATAAGAGCTCGAGCCGAACTATCAAAAGCTTGAGCTTGGCTTGTTATAGGTTTCAAGCTAATTTTTGGGCTTGAGCTTGATAAAAGTTTGGCTTGATCGAGTCAAGCTCGAGCTCGAGCTCAAATTACTTGATAAAAGCTTTGACTTGATTGCATCCCTAGTTCATGTTTATTTTAATGGATCATAATACATGTCAAACTATTTCTATAAATTGTTACCTAACTCTAATAAGATTAACAACTAAACCTGATTAACTATATAATACTCACCCGATCTATTCTAACATCAATTTAGTGTAATAGTTTAGATGCAAGTTTTATCAAATAAAATTTGTTTGTATAAACATTTAAATTCTATAATTTGAGACAACCCGTGTATTACACGGGTCTTAAACTAGTATGTTATTATGTAATAGTTTTATTTTTTACTTTGCTTTAAATTTTATGTAATTGAGTCTCTAATCCTTTATTAAACCACGTAAAATCCATAATCACCCCATAACCACCACAAACCCTAGCCATCTGCAAGACATCACTACCATTCTTATCATCACTCGATGCGCCTTTGAAAACCATATGAAACACCACTGACCATCATCATTTATTCATATACAACCATTCGTTTTGTTAATTTATTAATTTCTTATTGATTTACTTTATACAAACCTAAAATAATAAGTGTTCAGTTTGACTTTTCAGAGTCAAACTAGTTCAACTTTGACCATACTTATTTTTGTGTGTTTTATATAATACTTCATGCAAAATATATAAATGGGTTGAGTTTTAAGTGTATTTTTCATGTGTATAATTTTCATCAAGTTTTATATAACACAATTTTTTTTATTTAAGTCAAACTGGACACTTATTTTGAGAGTGAGAGAGTATCATTTTGCCATTTTTTATTTCCAGATTGCAATTAACTATTAAGTATGTATTTTACTAATTATGTTAAGTTGTTGCAGGCTGAAAGGTTAGTGTTGAAATATTTATTTTGTAAAAATAAATCAAAAAATATATGATAATATTGAATGACAATTTTGATATGTAATTTCAATAAATAATTCAAAGGTATAAATAATTTACTTGTTGGTTAAAGATATTAGGGGTATAATCGTCATTTAACGTTCTTTTCCTGTGTACTAATCAATCCCTTCCATGTAACTTAAATAAATGTAGTTTGTGTAAATTACCTCTAAATACCTTTTATTCCTTTAATACATACATTTTAAGCTTGATCAATTATAACATTGACAACTTCTAAAAAACACACAATATAGTAATTCTAAAAAACATATACTTTCTATTTCAAAAAACACACGCTTTCCACTAAGGATTGAATCAGAATAACGATTTCGCAAGTATAGTTATTTGCCATTATACACCGTAATTTTACACGGGTATTCATCTAGTTTAACAATGGTTGTCGTACTTTATATTAGTCATATTTAAGTTTAAACTATTTAAACAAGTACGATAATGTTTCCAAACATACTTATAGCATACTATGAACAACTTTAATGTATCTCAAACATATATTTTTTCACTTCTTTTATGTTTGGCGCAATGAGTTGGGGCTAAGGTTGAGGTTGTAGTTGGAGTTGAGGCTAAAGCTTATATTATAAGCCGAAAGTTGAAGCTTATATTTTTGTAAAGTTGTTTAATGAATAGTTGGAGATGAAGCTTATAAATGTAAAATCATATAAAAATACATAAAACCGAATTCACATATATTTTCGGCTATTGTCTGATAATTCATTATATTTTGAAAGATATTTACGTAATTTGACTAGTTATAAGCCACCATAAGCCCTTTTATATGCGCTTGGGCTTATAGAGGTTGTGGTTTGTCAGGTTTCACGGAAATTGTCCATCAAATTTTTTATTGCGGATCTCCTCCTCATGGTTTTCGACCCATTACGGGTTTGGTCCTTCTGGTTTGTCGAGATTAACTTTTATAGTTTTTTCCGTTATCTAACGAACGTTTGCAACAGACGTTTGCAACGTTATCTTTTATACTAACGGTCGTTTATACTTAACTCAAAAACTGGTTTTCTTATAATAAAAAAATCTAATTATCTTTAAAATTTATATACGTTTTTATACACATGTTTTTATATACACACATACTTATACACATTTTTATACACACGTTTTTATACACATATTCTTATGCACGGTTTTATACACACGTTTTTGTACATACGTTTTTATACACACCTTTTTATACACGTTTTACACATATATATACACACAATACACACATTTAAACAACATTTTTATACACACATACTTATACATATTTTTTACACATATTTTAATACACACAATTTTATACACACATTTTTATACACGGTTTTATACACACGTGTTACTTACACATTTTTATACACATTTTATACCCACACTTTATACACACGTTTTTACACACATTTTATATACACACATTTTTATACACACCTTTTTATACACGTTTTTATACACACATTTTTATAAAAATGTGTGTATAAAAATATTTTATACACACATTTTTTATAAAAATGTGTGTAGAAAAACATTTTTAAATGCGTGTATAAAAACATTTTATACACACATTTTTTTTATTAAAAAATGTGTATAAAAACATTTTTAAATGTGTGTATAAAGACATGTATAAAAATGTGAGTATAACTTTGTTTATATAAAAAAACGTGTATAAAAATATTAGTATAAAAAATGTGTGTATAAAATGTGTGTTTAGAAATGTGTGTATAAACATGTGTATAAAAACATGTATAAAAATATGTGTATAAAAACGTGTGTATAAAAACGTGTATAAATTTAAAAGATAATTAGGGGGAAAAAAATTATAAGAAAACCAAATTTTGAGTTAAGTATAAAGAGTGGTTAGTATAAAGGACTAACGTTGCATACGTTCGTTAGATAACAAAAAAACTAATGAAAATTAGTCTCATGGACCAAACCCGTAATGGGTCGAAACCATAGGGAGGAGAACCGCAAAAAAAAGTTTAAGAGACCATTTCTATAAAACCCGATAAATCACAAGGACCATTTATATAATTAACTTTTTATTTTATAAACCAACTTATTTAAAAGTTCAAGTTGCCATTGCCGAATTTATACGCAAAGATTTTAGTCCGAGTACTTCGTGTCTAAGCAAATCAGTCGCTACAAATAAAGTTCTCTCTATTTTAAAAGAGAATAAATATTAAAGAATTCAAAATTAAAAAGAGAAAAAAGGACAATAATTAACCAAAAGTAGGCCCCACATTTCTTTTGAAACCAAACCCATGAAACACTTTTATGTCTCTTCCTCTTCTTCCAAGAAAACACACACAAAATGAACTGATCATTTCCGACGACTTTTGTATGTCAGTAGTTGACTTACAGTTTTGACTACGTTGACCATTGTTATATAATGGGTCAAAAAGTCAGCAAGTCATCATCTGCAGCCAATGATTATGAGTCTTATGATCCTATAACTCACAGATCAAATTTTGCACTCGAACTTGTGAGTATACATACCCTTTTATTATTTATTATTTTATATAATTAATGTATCTTCATGCTCACTATTACTATATGTGTCAAGAAGCATTCATAAACAACATATTTATTGTACAACTTTTTGTTGATTAGCAGTAGCAGCAGTTATGTATGTGATTGTATATGTCAAGGTTTGGTAGATTAGTTATGTATGTGATTGTAAAGTGTAAAATGATGTAAAATTTAAACGCGTCCCAAAAGTAGTGTTTTAAGAAAAATACAAAATTCTAAGAGCACTAGGTACCATTGGTGTTATCCGACAGTGTTATAGAATAAACTATAAAGTGCTGGCAGTTTTTTCCTTTATAACGCAGAACCAGTAAATTGTAGGTAGAAGTGTGTAAAAGTTTGAAGATTTAAGAGGTATTTACAGGATTTTTATAGGGTAAAAAGGTGGGTAAAATGGTTTTTTTTATAAACCCGGACGTCTCTTCTTTTAAAACCCAACGACTTTTTTTTAACCCTAATTTGGACCGTTGCAATATGAAAAAAAAGCCTGATTGCATGGCTGGTGGATTTGGTGCAATGCCCAATAACGCAAGGGACGGTACTGGCCGGTGCCATAGGGTCGTGCCATAGGGCAATAACGAGCCCTTTGGCGTACCATACCGAGTGCTCTAAATGCTCCTTGCCAAACATACCTTAGTGAATTTTAAGCAACCACTAAGAGCTTCCACGTGAGATGGGCTATGGGTGGGAAGTGGGAACCAGGCTCACGGTTGCACCTTGGCCGACATCCGAGTGGAAAAATGGTGCTCTTGGTTGCTCTGCTGAGCCAAAGTGTTTGTATTTTTTTTACAGTTTTTATTGATACGTGTCTGAGAGAGGTATATAATATAATGGTATATTATAGTGGGTGGAGTAAGTGGTTAGTAGTGATGATGAAAGTGTTAAGAGAAAGGAATGTGTCGCTGGGTTAAAGTGGCAGGATAGTGGTTGTGAAAGGAAGCCAACGTGTCGTTGGGTATTGGTCAAGTGACAACTGCGGATCAGTTATAGGGAAAATTGCACAAAAAAGTATAATGCTTTATTGTTTATAACAATATTTAACTTTGTTAGCATTTGATGTAACGGACTTTTATCTTAGTACAAGTTACTATAAGTTTGTAACTAGTTACCAGTTCATTCTTATATATTGGCAAATAACAAAAGTTTGTCATATCAAACTGTAAAAAATCCCAGGATATAACTTAAGTCCTTGCATCAGATGATAACAAAATATGAAAGTTTTTTTTCTTTTTTTTTTTACATTTTTCTCGTTTCTTTTAGTAATTCTAATCGATGTGCTTTATGTAATGTTTGTTGGGTTTTACGATCTAATTAACCAATTAATTAACACGAGTACGCAGCGGAATAAATGATCACATGTAGAATACAATAATTAACAAGATAGAAAACATGTACCTTTTAGCACGAAACGATACACCGTTTAAAGGTAACCGTAAACACCGTCTTCTATATACGCGTGTGTATAATACCACGCGAAACCACCAAGAATCAAAGGTATGATTCCTCTAAGCTTCCACACACAATACGTTCTTAGCAAACAATGAAGTATGCTAGTACTAGTAGTGTATTAGCAAGCGATC
>BQNB010066552.1:0-30000 GCA_026074375.1 Tanacetum coccineum
TTAATGGTTAATGTAGGGATGTTTAGGGTTTGGTGTAGGATTAATTTGGATTAGCATGAGATGATTAAGATGGATTTTTAACAATGGATATGGTGGTTTTTGGGGGCTGTTAGTCAAACAGTAGAGGGAGAGAAGGAAAGGAATTCTGATGGTTTTTTTAACGTTGTATATGTGTATGTGTATGTCTATTCGGTTATAAATAAAAAAGGGGTGTGAGTTTTTATAAAGAAGTTTTTATCAAAGGCACTTAGGCTTAGGATAGTAACAAAAAAATTAAGGGTGTGGGATGCCAAAAAAAGGGAAGGAAGAGGGGAGGGCTTCGGCCACTTTGGTTAAATAGTTATACCTTAAGGATCTCGGGCCCAAAAACTACTCTAGCTCTTTAAATTTTTATTTTTTAATAAAATATAATTTTTGACTCAGTTTCGGCCAAACATGAATAAAAGTCTGAAAATCATTAAAATGAATTAAATAAGCTCTCATGGCTAAAATATGGCATTCGTTGATTTCTCGATCGATAAAATAGATAAACTCCAATTGTAGGATTTACGAAAGTTTTAAAATTGGCGATTTTAATAAAAACCGACTAAAATAATAAAAATGAATTCTTTAATATTTAGAGAATAATTATAAGTTTGAAATAAGTAGTGACCTTAAATACGGGGTTTTACATCCTCCCCTTCTTACGGAAGCGTCGTCCGGTGCTCTATTGCTCTTATTCACCTTCTTGTTCGAGAAAAGATGAGGATACCGACTCCTGAAGAAATCTTCTCGTTCCTATGTGATCTCCATGCCTCGCCGTGGGTTCCAACAAACCTTAACAATGGGAATACGGCTTTGTTTAAGTTGTTTAACTTCTCGGTCCATGATTTCTATCGGTTCTTCTTTAAAGTGCAATTTGTCATCGAGCTGAATTTCTTCAAGCGGGACTTATAGAGAACTAGGTTATTTTTCAAAAACCTAAACTATAACTTTATTTTCTTATTTTCGCGCGCAAAGGTTCCTCGTGGTTTTTGTTCAAGTCATACCTATGATTCCTATTTTAGTAATTATGCACGCTTCGGGTGCATTATTGTTAAGTATTTATTAAATAAATACTATGATACATATCGAGATATATATGGATTATTAAGCTTTATATTAAAGCTTTTGCATTTATTTACATGTTTAAATAAATCATAATTAAATCATCAAACTCATTTTAATGCATTTGCATTCATCCATATATTGCATAAATCTTTATCTATGTAGTGACCTTATATATATTTAACACCTCTAATTTAACATGCAGCGGAACCAACTAATTGGGTGTTAATTCATAGCACAAAATCATAAGATTCTAAAGAATGACCAGAAAAGAGACGTTTTAAAAAACATTAGTTCCATTCTCATCAAAGTACCAAAGTTGTCCACAAGATCGTCACCAAAATAACATAAGTTTAGAAAGACAATAACATAAAAGTTTTTGGAGAATGGAACATAAAACATATTTCATAAAATTTAGTGCAACATTCCTCCGTCCATTCCAAGCCATCAACCATGATTACTTGAGATAAAACATGCTAAAAAGTCAACGAAAAACGTTGAGTGAATTCATAGACTTTATATGAATAAGAATTAGAACACAAGCATTATTAATTATCATCGAATAACTTGTTGAACACCAAGCTACTAGGAAATATTGCATTGAGCTCGTGACACCGATCCCATCGACTAACAAAGATCATTTAAGACATAGTCAATAATAATATTGCCCCCAGGTTAGGTATCTTTGCCTCATACCTACTAACATCTCGATACAATATGTCTGAAAATTAGGTGTTCCCGTAATGGATGCATCCCCAAACACCAAACCGGGTTGTCAAGCCCATAGATCTATTAATTGTAACAGCGGCTACCCATCAAGGTAGTTAATGGTTCATGAAATTGGGGTCTTTTGGCAAATGCTACTCATGCAATCAAGATATATATTCGGGTCCAGCATACCGAAAACTACTTGTATTCAATTTACAAAACTAGCATGTATCTCTCTCGCGGGGTTTAATAAAACATTTAAATTCTGTAAAGGCAGGGATATGATCTCACCATAAGAGCAAATAGATCAGAAGTTAGATGATTCATCAGAGGAGCGAGAAATACTTCTAAGCACCACCTAGAAGACGTGACGCGACTTAGTATTATAAAGAAATCAATACGTAAAAATAAATCACATGATCACGAGATATGTTTCCAAGATATGCATGGAATTGCATTATGACTTAATCAAAGTGTTCTTGATCCTAACATGATGTCTAACCTGAGACTATATACAATTAAACACCCTTTAAGTTTCATCTCTTAACTCATGTTAAACCAATGCATTTCTATATGTTTTAGATTTCAAGACTAGACGTAAAATTTTAGTTTTTGATATTAACCCGACTTCATGATCCTCTAATTCCTAATCTGTAAATGCAAAAAGTATGATGTTTTCGCCTCCGAAAAGCATTTTGAATATATTTTTCAGAAATATAAGCCCCATATTTCAAAAAGTTTCAAAACTATGTGAAAAGACTCATTTACCCCTACCTATCCAAACCAGAATATTTCCAGAATTTTAATCCCTTATGAAAATGGCCATAAATCCTAATCTATGAAAGCTATAAAGGTGAATCTAATTAGGGGTGTTAAAGTTATTGACTTTAATTATAATGTTGAACCTAGATTCTTAAGTTGTTATATTAATGAAGTATCTTTAAAGTTTTGTTTGGCTATTTGCCTTTTATAAATAATATCAAACTATCGTTCGGGCTATCATAATTTAAAGGTTATGTAGTGAACGTATGAGGAGCCATGACACTTTAAATTGTAAATCTACAATTCGTCAATACGATACCCCGGAGAGGCCTCATACGATTATGAAATTCCCTATTAATATAGTACTTGGTATTTATAAGTTATATGTGAAAGAGTAATTAACAAGACAAACGTTTTATGGAAACGTTCGTTATGTTTCGTTAAGGACTCTTGGTAAAACGTGAGTGACATAGAAGTGGTATAAGTGAAAAAAGTCTCAGTTCAATTTAATTACAGAAGGTAAATGAGTCATATTCTCGATAAGTGGGTCCTACCACTTCGGGTTTTATAAAAATAGCCAATTTACAAATTAAACCATCCTGGTTCATATTAAGTTACAAATAAGATACATCCTGCTCAAGTAACCAAATTTTCTAAACCGCAAGAGGTCTCTACTAGGTTTTTATATCCTCGAGACCGTATTCAAGTCTACTATACAAATTTAGAAATCCCACTAATCAAATTTTTATGAAAAATGGTCCAATTGGTCGATACATCATTAAAGATCATGGCTGTTTTTGGACAACCAACATCAGTCCTGGTGAAATGGCCGTCATTTTCAAACCATAACTCCGATTAAGCTCAAACTAGTGAGCATGGTTAGATATCTGAGTCCTCTAGAACCTTTAGTTTTACATAATTAGGGGTCACTATACAAAAATCTGGAGATAATAGCCATTTACTATAGGTGTGCAGAATTTGCGCACCTTTGCCATTTCGGCTATAACTAATTCATCCGACATCGAATCGGGCCGAGCCACCCGGGAAAATGATCATAAGAGATAGGGATACAACCTAGTATTTTTACCTAATACCAGAACCTACTGATTTTCCACAATATCTCCATGTTTGCTACTGGTCTAAAACAGAATTTACCACCATTACCTATGGCTTGTTTAGCTTGCATTTTTATGATTTAACATGTATGTACAACACATAATCATGTCATATTACTTATAAAACTTGCACAAGGTATGTAGTATATCAAAAGGAAAGGAAAAACATGAAATCTAAACATAGTCTTACAAATTTTTGGATGGAAACACAAGAACCACTATACTAAGACTACTAACCACCAACTTAGTCTTCAATCTTCAACCAAACTTGTTATAACCTTAGAGGGTTCTTGTACTTAGCCTTCTAGTTCAGCCTTTAAATCTTGTGTGTCTCTAATTATGTATAGATTTATCTTATATATCAACTAAGGAAACTTAGTAGTAAAGAAAACAAGTACATGTGTTTGTTTTTTATGACAAGGAGTACTACACAAGGTCACATTGACTTGTGGTGCCACCTATACGCCACCTCATGGTGAGGTGGTATGGTTTTTGGTTGCTTGCTGGTCAAGATAAATGTAGATTTTTACAGGGTATAATTTGGTCCCGGTAATTACTAATGTTAAGCCGTTAAGTCACAAAACTTAAAATCGGGTAACATAAAAGTACTGTGCTTATAAAAATGTTAAAACTTATCAATATACCCTAACGAAGTATATTAGATGAGTTATAAGTTTAACGGAGTACATAGACGTTGTTAAAACCTATAAACATAGGTTTAAGTTCGTGTAATATGTAAAACGTACAATGTTTACATTAAATGGCAAAATAGCAATAGTACATATGAAATATGACTATAAGAAAATAAAATGTCTAGAACACCTAGACTAATCATAGTCTAATATTATTTACGATTTAAGCTTACGCGATTGATTTTACATAATTACTTATAAAAGTAAGATCATTTAAAATCAAGATAATAATAAGTGAAAACGATAGTTAAATATTAACCTGAATTATACAAGTTGCTACAGCTTCCACCCGTTAGAGGAATCACGTCCTCGTGATTTAGTTTTATGTGCCCGAGAAGAGATGCGGATACTTTTGTTGCATTTGATCTTCTCTTTCCTAGGTATATTGTGGCCTTTGGCGAGAATTCCAACGTACTTTAACAATGGAGATTTAGATTTGTTTCAACTGTTTGACCTCTCGGTCCATTATTTCTACAAGTTCTTCTATAAAATGTAGCTTGTCATCGAGTTTGATTTCATCTAATTGGATGATAAGGCTTTCGTTAGACAGACATTTCTTTAGATTTGACACGTGGAAGGTATTATGGATTCCACTTAATTCTTGAGGTAGTTGGAGTTTATATGCTACCGAACCAATCCTAGCCAGGATTTTGAATGGCCCGATGTATCGTGGACTCAGTTTGCCATGTTTTCCAAAAAGAATTACGCCTTTCCAAGGTGAGACTTTTAACATAACTCTATCTCCAACATGGAATTCCAAGGGTTTACGCTTTACATTAGTATAGTCGATGACATATGTATGCAGCATGTTCTCCAAGGTCTGAATGATCCTTTCACTATTGACCATCGAGTTACGGGTGATAAGCAGTGCTCATGTCCAGATGAGTTCCCAATGCTCTCTAGAGTGAACTCAAAAATCTTGATGCAAATCAGCTATCTTTATCAGAGATGATCGATAATGGCACTTCGTGTTTGGAAATGGCTTCCTTTAAGTAAATCTGGGTAAGTTTCTCCATATTATCTATTCCTTGATTGACATAAAATAAGCAGATTTAGTCAGACGATCGATGATGACCTAAATCGAGTCATACTCGCTTGATGTCCTCGGTAACTTGGTGATGAAATCCATTGTGATTCGGTCCCTTTTCCATGTGGAAAACTCAGGTTGTTGCAATAACCATGACGGTTTCTGACATCATGTCTTAACTTTGGCAAACGCCAGGCACTTACTGACATAAGTGGCGCCTTTGGCTTTCTTATTTGGCCAACAATATAGTTGTTTGAGATCATGATTCAACATGTCCAATCCAGGGTGAATTGAGTACTTTGACTTATGTGACTCATACATGAGTAGTTCCCTTATCCTTTCAAAAAGTGGCCTCCGCTTGAGCTCCGAGAGTATGAGTACGAAAGTTGTTCTGAATTGTCATTATTAAAGCTCGAACTCGTAATGACTTGATCCTTCCCTTTCGGCTTAAGGCATCGGCTACGACATTTGCCTTACGTGGGTGATAACAAATCTCTCAATCGTAATCACTAAGAAACTCAATCCATTGATATTGTCTAATGCTAAGTTCCTTTTGGTCGAGGATGTACTAAGGACTTTTGTGATCCGTATACACTGTACACTTTGTATCGTATATGTAGTGTCTCCAAAGTCTAGGAGTAAAAGCCACAGTACCAAACAATTTAGCGAGAGTCGTTGATGATAACCTGATTACATGTCAATCTTATAGTATACGCTAGAACATTATCGTTGATCAAACAAGTCGTCGATTCTCGGAAGCGGATTACAGTTCTTAGCGTTTAGCATGTTAAGTTTGCGGCGATCGGTACACATTTGAAAAGATCCATACAACAAACTATGAATCAAAAAGAGTTTAAAGACTCATTCGTATAAGAATGATAACGAAAATGATTAGATGAACGATGACAAGGAATGATTCATACAAACAAATTATGAATTGTAAGAGAGTCGTTCGTACATAAACCATGTCGGATATATTTAAGTCCACTTATAATTCGTTATTTACATCCAAAGGCGTCCCAATCCATGTAAATAAGAATTAGAAACTTATGGTTCGGCGATTTATAACTTCTCTATCCAAATGAAGAGGCACCCCAATTCATTTAAATAAGGAGATTATAAATCATCCTACTTAAGTATAGTCGGCACCAAACCACGATATTAAATCAAAGCGAAAGTTACATTAAGTAGAAGGTGTCTCCTTGGCGGTATGATTCTCCAAAATCATAAGGAGTAACAAGAAGAATAATGAGAGATTAATCAATCGCGTTCACAAAAGTAGATGCCCTAAAATGGCATGTTACGAGGTGAAAATTTTGGTTGTCGTATTCCAATTAGCCGACATGATTTAATGCGATGGGTTACATGATAACGTATGCATTTCAAACGTAAGAGGCCAGTGTTCAAACTTAAAGTCAAATAGTAAATAACCAATAGGATCGACAAATCATGTCGATTTTCGATATCATTAAAAGAGGATTAAATAAATCCATGAAAAAGTTCAGAGTTAATTGTATCGCTCATTATATCTTGAAATAAACGAAATCATTGTGTCACACATAATGTCGTAAAGAAGGTTTACAGACCATTGTGTTACTCACAACTTCTTAGAAGAGCTTTAGCATTCATATAGACAACCATTATATAAAAATATAGAGGCACTCTACAAAGTAAACATAAGTGATCGAAAGTAGTCAACACTTATATAAATTACTTTTATATAAGTAGGTAGCGGTAATCCCAATGGTAAGCGTAAGAGATCGAAAAGAAAGTAGCTCATATATATGGGTATCCTTATATAATACCAGCATTAATGCTCGAGGGAGTAAATGAGAAATCAAGAAGTACGTGATAATCGTAGTGGTCAATATTTATATAACTGACCGTTATAAGGTAAATAGTAAGACATCATAATATAGACGTACAAGGTCAAAATCATAGTCAAGTGTTAAATACTTATTATCCATGTAATAGTAGTAGAGATGCAAAAGAGAGTTTATAAGGGATCAGGGAGCATGCGCGCACGGATATTAGATAAAACAAGAGGAGAGACTCTAAATTTTGAAAAGTAGTCATAGTTTAGGTTTTGAAAATGACCCAGTTCTCTATGACTTCAGCTCTGATAGCAATGTGTAACACCCTCAAAATTCAAAACGCAGCAGAATACAACATGGGGTACTACTTCATAGTCACAAAGTACAAGTCACAGAAAACCACCTCAAAAGAGACATTTTAAAATATATTTCAAAATGTTTCACATTCGATACATTAAAAACATCAAAGTTTACAAATAGGTCCTAACAGTGTCAAAATAACATAAGTGTTCAGACATGACAAAAGGTTTAGATAAAATTTCATCGAATTTAATAATAGAAATTCTTTGCAACACGGTATTTTCAAAATAAATTTTATCAATGTATATAATGAAGAGTCTTTGAAATACATATTCGTGCGACTTCCCTCTGAGCAAAATACTTGAAAACCTGACATAAAACATGCTAAAAGGTCAACAAAATTATTGAGTGAATTCATAGGATTTGTATTGAAAAATCAAGTTTTCAGAGTTGTAGTAATAATTGTAACGAATACAATCATCATATAAATAGATATTATTGCATCTAAGTTCATGGCACTCAAAAATGACAGTATCTATCCATAATGATATATAGGATAATAATGGCCCCGTGTAGGTAATTGCCATATATCTAGAGTTACAAATATAGTGCGTTTGGTTACCTATCCAGCTAACACAAACAGGATTCATCAATCCCGATAGGCCTATCCACAATATTCGCGTTCACACACAATTGATTAATGGTCCATAATGCGGAGGACTTATGGCATGAAGGGACTTAGACACAAGTAATAATATATTCAGGAAAGCATACAATTTAAAAGCACTTGTGTCCAAAAGTAAATCAAGCATGTAATCTTACCCCGTAGAGTTTGTAAAACAAGTAAATAGAAAAGGAGCTATGAACTCACCGTAGTGATCAGTAATGGATTATAACGATAGATAGTGTATTGCGAGATCACGAGCTTTAACGATGACCTACGAAAGTATAATGATCGTGTCATGGAATAAGGTATGATAATATAAAGTTATTGACTTTAATTATAATGTTGAACATAGATTCTTAAGTTGTTATATTAATGAAGTATCTCTAAAGTTTCGTATGGCTATTTGCCTTTTATAAATAATATCATACAATCGTTCGGGCTATCATAATTTAGAGGTCATGTAGTGAACGTATGAGGAGCCAGGACACTTTAAATCGTAATTCCACAACTCTTCGATACGACACCCCGAAGAGGCCTCATATGATTATGAATTTCCCTATTAAAATAGTACTTGGTATTTATAAGTTATATGTGAAAGAGTAATCAACAAAAAAAATGTTTTATAGAAACGTTCATTATGTTTCGTTAAGGACTCTTAGTAAAACGTGAGTGACATATAAGTGGTATAAGTGAAAATGGTTCAAAATGGTCGAGTATCGGTTCAATTTAATTACATAAGGTAAAAGGGTCATATTCTCGATAAGTGGGTTCTACCACTTCGGTTTTTATAAAAATAGCAAATTTACAAATTAAACTATCCCGGTTAATATTAAGTTACTAATAAGATACATCCCGCTTAAGTAACCATATTTTCTAAACCGCAAGAGGTCTCAACTAGGTCCTTATACCCCCGAGACCGTATTCAAGTCTACTACACAGATTTAGAAATCCCACTAATCTAATTTTTATGAAAAATGGTCAAATTGGTCAATACATCATTAAAGATCATGGCTATTTTTGGACAGCCAACATTAGTTCGGTGAAATGGCCGTCATTTTTAAACCGTAACTCCGATTAAGCTCAAACTAGTGAGCATGGTTAGATATTTGAGTCCTCTACAACCTTTAGTTTTACATAATTAGAGGTCACTATACAAAAATCTGAAGATAATAGCCATTTACTACAGGTGTGCAGAATCTGCGCACCTTTGCCATTTCGGCTATAACTAATTCATCCGACATCGAATCGGGTCGAGCCACCCGGCAAAATGATCATAAGAGATAGGGCTACAACCTAGTATTTTTACCTAATACCCAAAACCTACTGATTTTCCACAATATATCCATGTTTGCTACTGGTCTAAAATAGAATTTACCACCATTACCTAAGGCTTGTTTAGCTTGCATTTTTAGGATTTAACAAGTATGTACAACACATAATTATGTCATATTACTTATAAAACTTGTACAAAGTATGTAGTATATCAAAAGGAAAGGAAAAACATGAAATCTAAACATAGTCTTACGAATTTTTAGATGGAAACACATGAACCAATATCCTAAAGTATTCTAACCACCAACTTAGTCTTTAATCTTCCACCAAACTTGTTATAACCTTAGAGAGTTATTCTACTTAGCCTTCTAGTTCAGCCGTTAAATCTTGTGTGTCTCTAATTATGTATAGATTTAGCTTATATATCAACTAAGGAAACTAGTAGTAAAGAAACAAGTACATGTGTTTGTTTTTAATGACAAGGAGTACTACACAAGGCCACATGGCTTGTGGTGCCACCTATACGCCACCTCATGGTGAGGTGGTATGGTGTTTGGTTGCTTGCTTGTTAAGATAAGTGTAGATTTTTATGAGGTATAATTTGGTCTTGGTTATTACTAATGTTAAGCCGTTAAGTCACGAAACTTAAAGTCGAGTAACATAAAAGGACTATGCTTATAAAAATGTTAAAACTTATCAATATACCCTAACTAAGTATATTAGATGAGTTATAAGTTTAACGGAGTACATAGACGTTGTTAAAACCTATAAACATAGGTTTAAGTTCGTGTAATATGTAAAACGTACAATGTTTACATTAAATGGCAAAATAGCAATAGTACATATAAAATATGACTATAAGAAAATAAAATGTCTAGAACACCTAGACTAATCATAGTCTAATATTGTTTACGATTTAAGCTTACGCGATCGAATTTACATAATTACTTTTAAAAGTAATATCATTTAAAATCAAGATAATAATATATGAAAACGATAGTTAAATATTAACCTAAATTATACAAGTTGCTACAAAATGAAAGATGATTTAAAGTATGTTACGTCTCTTGAAGACAAGTTTGATGAAATGTGTTTAATTTTGGAAACTCAGCAAGAATTTTTCAAAACCAGTTTGAGTTAATCAAATCAGAGTCATATAGCCATGTGTATGAGAACAAGATTTTTGAACAAAACTCTTCTTTGGAAAATAAAAATCGTTGTATCAAAAAGACCATTGACGAACTTTCAAACCAAGTTGCCGATGTCAAAGAAGAAATGACGACACGATGTGCCCAGTGAAAAGGAAATTCCAAAACTGGAGGCATATTTCATTTCTCTTGAACTTAATTCTCAAAACAAACCTTTGACATCCGTGCAAAATGGTCATGTTTTAAGTAATAAGAGTAATGAAGCAAAAATCAAGTTTGACACCAAAGATCTTGAAACTATAAACATCGAGTTGGAATACAGTGTCACTTCATTACTAAAGTAAAATGAACACTTGAAAACGATTTACATTTGATTCAATCAAACGTTTACGAGTTCAAAAAAAAAGTTTAAACGTTTCTCAAAACTAAGCAGAAAATTTTAAGTCTCGGTTGTCTGAATTAGCGGATAAAAAGTTTGATAAAGTTTTTTTAAAAGATTGAATCAATGAAAAATAAATAGTTTGACTCTTGAATTTCAAATGATTTCCTTAAAAAACCTTTGTATGATTCTGATCCCTCTAATGTTGAATCAGAATAGGGGAGAAAAAGATTTTTTTCGGAAATGAAATATCAAGTTTTGAAACAAAGATTAAGGAGATCGAAATGATTTTATCTCAACAAACAAAAGATTTCGAGGATGCCAAAGTCGATTTTTCAAAGAAAACAGAGAAGTTTGAAACAAATTTTGAAAAACTTGAAAATACAAAAGTTGTACTTAAACGACAATTGGGTCATAAGATTCAAGATTATAAAGCCGAAAAAGAACAGTTTTTGAAACGAATTGCTTCTTTAGAATCAAAGTTGGCATCGCAAGATCTTATTTCAAATCAAAAAGGATATAGCGAGTTAAGAAGATCATATAATGCCCTAAAAGTAAAATTTGATACTCTTAACTGGGATAAAGGGAAATCTCTAGTTTCAAACTTTTCAATATCAAAAGTAAGTGTTTCACTAAAGTTTTACATGGGCGAATCTTTAAAATCATTTCCAAAGAGGGTGTCTCAGTTTACAACCTATTCTTTGCAAAAAGATAGAAAGTTTTCTAAGAAACCTCAAGTTTATGAAACACCTACTCCTCAAAAGATTTTGAACTCAAATGATTCAAGTAAGAAAAAGCAGGTTTTTCAAACTCCAGACTCTCGCTTTACACCGGTAAAGCAAGTCTGGAGACCAAAGCAAAGTCATTCAAAACCTTTCAAATATTCAAAATCAGAAATGCTTTCGTTGCAAAACAAGAATGACTCTGCTTTCAAAATTCTAAACAATGGAAGATTTTCATTCATTTCAAAAATGAATTCTCAAAATGAAACATTGGGTTTCAACAACAGATGGAAATCATCTTCTTTATCAATATTTAAAACTCCACAAAAAATACAAGTTTTTATAATCAATAGAAAACAAAAGGAATTTTAAATCTTAGTTAATTCCACGAGCATTATTTTCAAATGAAACACCACTTTCTAGTCCTCGTTGGAATTCAACTTATTTTCATCGTATTGACAAAACCTTTAAATGGTTTTGAAATTTGGTAAACCTATTAGCACCGTGCTTAAATGGGTTCCAAAGATTGTTGTCTAATTCGATATCAAAATGGTTGTTGGCTAATTCAGATCAACACCCACACTTCAAAATAATGGCTTATAATTACTTCAAATTGTAACCCTCTCTTTAAAGATAGGAAAGCTTATCTTTAAAGATAACTTATCCTAACAATGTGAAAAAAATTTCTCGCTCATGGGCTATTCATAAAAAACATTCAAAGTTTCTCAGCTCATGAAAAATTGTTTGTAATCACATGTCAGATTGCAACCCGTGCCTTAAATAAAAGGAAAATGTACGATTCAATGCGTTTATCCTCAACAACAAAAAGAGAAATCTTTTTAGTCTTAAGCTATTCAACCAAAACATTCTAAGTTTTGTAGCTCAAGTCAATTGTTGGTTATTAAATGACAGATAACAACCCGGTCATCAAATTAAAGGAAAGTTTATCTTTAAAGATAACTTATCCTAAAAACGAGAAGAGCAATATTCTTGGTCTTTAGTTGTTTATGCAAAACATTCAAAGTTTTGAGCTCAAGACAATGACTTCTGGTTACTTCTGATCAGAATTCGTGTTTTAAAGAAAAGAAAGTGTACGTGTTAGTACACTTATCTTAAGAAAAGAAGATAAATCTTCTTATTTATGAGCAAAATTTATTCAAAAGGTTTTCAAAATCTTTTAAAATTTTGCTCATCAAAATGACTTATGTACACATCAGTGCATAACTCGGTTTTCAAATAAAAGGGAAATGTACGTTTCAGTGCGTTTTAACTTCAAAAGAAGAGAAATCTTCATGTTTTCGAGCATACTTATCAAAAACTTTTAAAAGTCCGTTCCAAACATTCGACTTCTAAGTAAATGTCAGCTTATGACTCGTTCTTTAGATAAAAGAAAGTGTGCATTAATGTACATTAATCCTCACAACGGGAAGGCTACAACTTCTCGGACTTGAGCTCGTTCATACAGATCTTTACAAATTTTGAGCTCAAGTACATGGTTTTTCAAAAAGTTGAACATAAATTTTCAAGAGTTTATCAAAAAGATTTTTTTCAAAATCTTTCAAAATTGTGTGTTCAACACTCCCGTCCTGAATAAATCCTTTGACTGATATCTATTTTTGAGGAGGAGATTTTTAAAAACAATGTGCTAATGGGTACATCACTTTATAAATATTTTGTGTATCCAAACATGAATGTGTGAGTCTCAAGTAGTGTCTGAGCATAATTTTTCAAGAATTTCTCAATGATAATTCAGAATCCTTTAAAAATGTGTGCTCAACACTCCAAACTTTTCTCACTTCACCACCATGCATACAGGTATCTTGTATACTCTTGCGTAACTCTTCGGAGTTCGTCCACTAGTGAAAGGTCGAGCATACTAGTACTTGTACTACGTGTGTTATACCGAGGCACTTTATCTCTTGAGATCCACATCCAAAAGGTACTAGTTTGTTATATCCGCGAGGCACTTTTTATTTCTTTGAGATTCCCATCCAAAAGTAGATTTGGTGTTGTTTGCAACATAATCTTTTCTAACTATCTTTGTATGTTCATAGACACTATAGTGTTTTGTTTCGAGTACAATATTTTCAAGAATTCTCACTAAGATAATTCAAGAATCTTTCAAAAATGTTTTATATTGACACTATCCCTCCTTCCTCAAAAAACAGTGGTGTTGTCACCAACAAATTGATGTCAATTTCCATGCCGTATTGAGGGGGACGCAATAATGAAAATCTTTTTTCACCAATGATAATGGGGGAGCAAAAGAAAATTGTACCAATGATAATCATGCCACAACCGTTTTCTTTGATGTGCTTTCAAAATTCTTAAATAGCCATTTTATTCCATTGGTATCAAAAATATCATATGGTATGCTATTTTTTAGGGGGACAAAATTGGATTAAAATGTGATCATCTTTGACTCAAGTGCGTAAATCTTTCCTCCTTGTGCAAAACTCTTTCATTTATGATGCACATGTGTAGGGGGGCATTTCTTAAAAGATGAAACTTTCAAAGTGTAAAAAGTTTTGATTTATATCAAACACTTCGATTGATTTTCAAATGGTTTTATGGTTTTGATCTCAATACGCAATAACCAACTAATTTCATGAGGACAATGAAATCATAAGGTGGTTAAGGTTAGGTATAAGTCGGATGATCCAACCAGAACTAGAGGCATCTACCCAAGGACATTCCATTAGATAGAATAGATGTCTTTAGGTATGATGGAGTTGAATGAGAATATTGGAAAAATGTTGACTAAGGCATGAGTTATCATCAAAACAATCACAACATGGTGATAGTAATGATGTCTTGGTAAACATTGAAGGGGTTGAAAAATGAAAAAGAAATGTTATGATAAAGGGTGTAAAGAAAGAAGTCCTCCTTTAACATTAGGCAGAAACCAGGTTAATACATAATCTATCAGAAATCACTAAGATGATATTCGGTATTAAAGACAAGACATCATAGACCTAGTGATGCAATGCACAACCCTTCCTAGCCACTCAAGTTTCTCTCAACAAATTCTTGTTTCAATTCTCATGGAGATTAAACACATCATCTATCGACTTATCACTCCGAAAAATGTTAATATTAAAAAGGTGGCAATCAGCTCCAGCCCCCGCTCACTAATACCAAAACGCATTAATTGAGTCTAGAGCCAAAAGAGATCAACAATAAATCTCATTAGGACACAATTTCAAAATACACTTGTTGTTTAACATCAAAGAACACAAGTGATATCTTAGAGTCCTGCGCATTATCCTTGTGATCTTTACAGAACATCAGAGTGATACTCTTTAGTATTTACAATAACGATGGAAATCCTTCCAATGTCAACATTAAACAGCATTGTGGTAAGTGACTTATGAGATCCTTTATGCATCAAACTTGTGACAATTGGATATCGATTTGCTCTAGTTTATGAATTGACGGCTCAATCAGTAAGATAGTAACTAACTGATTCACTCTTATCGTGTTGTCTGCTTTGAGACATTCCGATAATAAGAACAAGCAAGTAAGGTAATTCTAATGCTTATGTGTTAGATAATGCAATACTTTAAGCTAGAAATCCTATCAAAGAGATTCTTCTAAATTGAATCTACCTGATCACAGGTCTGTCCTCACAGAACCAAAGGTTAACGCTACCTATACTTGACGAATGACAAATCCATGTTTGTCCATAATTGTGCTTATTACTAACCTTTAATTTTAGGTTATAAAATGGTGGTGTTATCTCATTCCAGTTGAGTCAGATTCATAACCACATGCTCATACTCAAGAAGTAAAGTTTCAAGGAATCAAGTGATGAGGTTGTTAAACTTCACTAAGTTTCACAACTCCCTAGGCAGTGTACCTAACCGTTGTAGTGTAGTACAGGAAAGATTCAAGGGTTGTTATCGTTCGAAAGGGGAATAGCGTGAAGGTCCAAACTAGATGTAAATAAGGTTTACAGGATTGAAAGAAGAATATTTTTGTATTTTTATACTTTTATGAAAGCAATAAAATCTTGGGTTTGTAGGAGGGTTTGTTTTAAACTAATTATCTAATAATTAAACTAAATCTAATGTGGAGAATTCATATGATAAAAGAGAAGTGTTTCCTTAATCATGCATTGATAACGCCTAAATTATACATGTTTTTAGCGGCATTATTTTTATATATTCTATCATTTCTTGTGAAGTTTCGATACTTAATAACATAATTATGTGCAGGTTCACTTGAAGTCATCCCGAGCTCAAAGGAAATAAAGTTCGAGTGTTTTCGATTATTGGAAAGCAAGTTAAAAGAAAAGAAAAATACTCAAGGCTAAAAAAGACATAAGTACGCCGCACTTACCCCAAGTGTGCCGTACTTCTCAACGAGTCCAAGAGTCAAAGTGAATTAAATGAAGTACGCAGCACAAATATTTTTGTTCGCCGCACTTCTTGATTAACATTAAATTCCCATCGCATTAACACCCTAAGTGCGCCACATAATCTTTTGTGTGCGCCGCACTTAGACCCCAAGCTCAGCCTATAAATAGTGGCTGAATTTTCACTCTAAAATCCATTCCTCACTTCTCTTTTTCATCACCTCACATACTTCCCCACACACCAATTCATCATATCTTCAATCATTCATTCTAAAAACACCATAAACCTTTGAAGATTGAAGATCAAACCACAAAAAACGAAGAAGAGTACCATAGATTACATAAGAATAAAAGGTTGTATTTGGATTCCATACTTGTTACGGGGAGAATTTTGATCCATATTCTTACCTTGGATATAGTATGTTTCTTGTTATTCAATCTAATCTTGTTATGAACTTCATAGCCATGAGAGGCTAAATCTCTCATGACTACTCGGTGAAAATAATTTAATGAATAAGCGTTTGGTATAACTACAATCTTGTTAATCTTAAGCTTATGTTATAATCCTACCGTATCTTATCTTATTAACTTTGATTATATACTCACACAAGTATAGGTCAAACGACCCGTTGTGATCTATATAGTTTTAAAGATTTACCTATGATATTTATCGTATGTGACAAGAAATCCACTTACGTTATTTGATAAACAAAATAGATTTGATATAACAGTAACTGGATTATTTGAGTTACACATTTAATCGAGTTAACTAAACGTGAGTCTTAAGTTAAACAAGTTAATTTATGAAAAAGTTTTCTGACGAGAAACTAGTTTTTATAAATTAAAGTCCTAAATCTAAGATCGTAACTATTACCACTACTTATGAATTATATGAAATTATCCAAGTAGTCATATTTCTCACATTTGTTAAAGTTTATTTTTCAGCTGATTATTCAACACTACACAAATCCATATGGATGACCTGGTCTTACCTAAAAAAGATTGTAATACATACGTGGGTTATACTTTGATCCGTGTGTTTTCATCTAATAATCGGTAATCTCAGTCTTATAAATTTAAAGCTTTCGAAACACATCAAAAGTTTTTGGCGCCGTTGCCAGGGATTTCAAAAGTTGGCTGAGTTGAGTTCATCACAATCAGAGTCATAGGCATCCAGATCATCGGCTTGATAAGCAGCATTGTTCTATAAAACTGACCCAAACAAATTATCCCTTGGATGCATACACGTGCTCCAACTTCTGATCTTGTTGAAACATTACATGAATGAAACGTTACTCTAAATCGGAAGACTGCGTCGATGAAACAGAAGAGTTCTCATTCGAAACAAAAAAGAAACAATCCCACCCTCAACACCCGAGGAATTGTCTATCTTTTTTTTTTACGCCAATTCTCAAAACATCAATTAATTTTTGTCACTTTCTGATATTCTTCTAAATTATGATCCAATGGATGAATGAACCTTTGTGGGCTGTCCGACCGTGTTGTCGCTTCCGGACTCTGGGTTCTGCAAATCACCTTTCCTAAACCGCAATACGAATTCTCATAAAGGGACCAACTATGACTTCATCAAGGGAAAACCATTTTGATGTAGAAACCAAAACCGATTCCTCCAAAACACATTAACGAATTCCTCGGGAATATGTGAATATATTTAATACAGAGTACACCAGAGAATGAAGTTTTCTGCTAATGACTGTATCCTCTATCCACTCAACTGGAAATCAAAACATGGACAGGACGAACTCAACGAAGGAACTATTGAAACATGGGATGAACTTCGATCGCTTTCATTAGCGATTCTTTTCGCCCCCAGATCTTGTGGGCCCGACACTCCTCGGAGAAATCCGAGCCTTTTCTCAACATGAAAACAAATCCCTAACTAATGTTTGGCTTCGTATGAAGGAAATGCTCAGAAACTGCCATAGTCACAACCTGTCCAAAGGAAACATTATCAAAATCTTTTACCATGGTCTCAACGAAAATAGCCAGAAGTTTCTAAATGTCGCAGCTGTGGTATTTTACCTCTTTAAAACTCCAAATCAAGCTGATACAGCTTCTCAATGACAATACGTCTTACTCAAGCGTCGACTGGGCTAAAAAACAAAAAACCAAATCTCTTTTAGATAATACTGTTGCTTTCACGCTAAGGATAGAGTAATTCCGACATTGACAAAATTATGGCTCGAATGGATGCCATGACCATGAAAATGGATGCTTTAGTATAAAGATTTTCAATCTCGTACTAGTTCGGTTGACAACCAATTAACTGGTTCGGTCCTATCTAGTTCGATTGTCACTGGTTCGGTCCTAGCTAGTTCGGTTCCCAAAGAAAATAGCTCGTTCGGTTCCCAAATAAGAATAGCTAGTTCGGTTCCCAAAGTAAACAGCTCGTTCGGTTCTGCTAGTTCGGTTATCTACTTCGGTTCTTCTCGTTCGGTTCCAACACAAAGTATCTTGTTCGGTTCCAACTACTACGAAACTCAAATTTTCAAAACTCAAAAAGACATGATTTTTAATGGTTTTTAGCAAAAAATTCTTGTACAACTAGTGTTACTAACCCTATAGGAACAATAAAAATGAAAACTTTAAGGTTTTTAAGCCAAAAAATTTGAATCACTATTTTGCTCTTTGTAAAGGTTTTTGAACACAAATCAAACACAAAAACTAAACACACCACTCCATGGCTCTTGATACCAATTGTAGAATTCTAGTAATCTTATGATCAAACCAAGAACAAGAGTGAGATGTGGGTTGTGATGTTAGAGATAGAATGGATGGAAAATGGATGAAGTGTATTATGAAAAATGTTACGAATGGAACAACCAACCCTCTCCAAGGCTAGGAGAGGGGCTTATATAGTACCTATAGGCCGGCCCATGGGTTATGATGGGCTTCCCATGGGTCTTGGGCCGGACTAGATTACTAATCTAATCATTACATAAACTACGAGCTAAGACTGTTACAACTTGGAAGTGACCGACACTTTTTGTGTTTCCAACAAGCCAAAATGCCTAACTTTGGAAATTTTCTCAAGGAACTCGTAAATAACAAACACAAAATAGTATAAATTTTAGCCGCTTTCATCAGTGATGAAAGTTCCGCGATACTTCAAAACAAAGTTCCACCAAAACTTGGAGACACAATAAGTTTTCTAATTCCATGTATTTTCAACAAAGATTTCTCATGCAATGCTTTAGCTGACCTTGGTGCTAGCATTAATCTCATGCCGTATTCCTTATACGTGAAATTATCTCTTAAAAATCTCAAACCCACTAATATGAGCATAAGATTAGCCCATCGATCATTCCAATACCCAGTTGGAATAGCTGAAAATATGCTCGTTGAAGTTGGTAAATTCACCTTCTCTGCCGATTTTGTTATTATAGAAATGGAAGAAGATAGTAAAGTTCCCTTAATCTTAGGAAGACCTTTTCTTCACACTGCTGATGTAGTAATTCGAGTCAAACAGAAGCAACTCAATTTCAGAGTTGGAACTGAACGAATGATCTTTCACATCGATTCTGCGATGAAACACTCCTATTCAAACGATGATACATGTTTCAGTATTGACGTAATCGACGAAATCTTAGAAGAATATTTCGATGCTCTTCTCGACGAAGGTAGTGAAATCATCCATTCCATCGAAGGAACCATCCTTGAAGAAAAACTCTTTGCTAAATTCAATGAATTCATGGCAATAACTACTGATGAAAATTCTAAATTCGAATTCGACACAAAAGAACCACCATTCGAAAAAATCACTTTTAACACCGATTAAAAGATCAAAACATCTATTGAAGAACCTCCTATGGATCTTGAACTCAAACCTCTTCCTGATAACCTAAAATATGTATTCTTGAAAGAATCCTCTTTTCTTCCTGTTATCATATCATCTTAGCTTTCTGAAGAAAACAAAAATAAGCTCGTATCTATTCTTAAAAAACACATACAAGCCTTTTCTTGGAAAACAATAGACATTCTTGGAATTTTTCCATATTGATGTAAACATAAAATTCAACTCCTGTAAGACAAAAAACCTGTTGTTAAAAAACAAAGAAGATTAAACCCAAACATGCAAGAAGTTGTAAAAAAGGAAATAGTTAAACTACTTAATATAGGTATCATTTATCCAATCGCAGATAGCCCTTGGGTAAGCCCGATTCACAATGTACCAAAGAAAGGTGGTATCACAGTTGTTCCTAATGAAAGAAATGAACTTGTCCTAACAAGAACTTTTAAAGGTTGGAGAGTATGTATTGACTATCGAAAACTTAATGAAGTAACTGCAAAAGATCATTTCCCTTTGCCGTTTATGGACCAAATGTTAGAAAGACTCATAGAAAATAAATACTTCTGTTTCCTCAATGGTTTTTCTGGATATTTTCAAATACCAATCGATCCTATGGACCAAGAAAAAACAACATTCACACGTCCTTTTGGTACATACGCTTATCGACGAATTCATTTCGGTTTATGTAATGAGATACTTTCCAAAGGTGCATGTTGGCTATATTTCATGACATGATTGAAGAATCAGTCGAAGTATTCATGGACGATTTCTCCGTCTTTAGAAGCTCTTTTGATCACTGTCTGAACAATCTCGATAAAATGCTTCAATTTTGAAAAGATGCACATCTTGTCCTTAACTGGGAAAAATGTCACTTCATGGTTAAAGAAGGAATTGTGCTTGGACACAAGATTTTCGAAGCAGGCCTCGAAGTTGACAAAGAAAAAATCAACATAATCTCCAAACTTACACCACCCACTAATATCAAAGGTATTAGAAGCTTTCTAGGACATGCTGGTTTCTACTGAAGATTCATTAAAGATTTCTCAAAAATCGCCCGTCCTCTCACCAAGTTACTCGAAAAAGATACTCCATTCGAATTCAATGACAAATGTCAAGACGCATTCAAGATATTAAAAGAAAAACTCACATGTGCTCCTATGATCGTAAGCCTAAACTGGAGTCTTCTGGTCGAACTCATGTGTGATGCAAGTGATTTCAAAGTCGGAGAAATCTTAGGTCAAAAAGAAGGTAAAAATTTTCATCTGATATGCTTTGCAAGTAAAACTCTCAACGCAGCTCAGTAGAACTATACAACCACTGAATAGGAACTTATGGCTGTAGTCTTTGCTTTTGACAAATTCCGATCCTATCTGGTATTATCATAGACGATCGTGCACACTGATCACTCAGCTCTTAGGCACCTATTCAAGAAACAAGATTCTAAACCACACCTTATCCGTTAGATACTACTCTTATAAGAATTTGATATCGAAATAAAAGATAGAAAAGGTACAAAAAATGTTGCACCTGACCACCTATCTCAAATTGAAAATGAAGAAACAAGTGATGACAGTGAAGTCGATGACAACTAGCCTGGAGAAACTCTTATGAAAACAAATACTAAAGACGAACCATGGTTTGCAAACTTTGCAAATTACTTAGCAAGTGACATCATATCTAAGGGAATGACATATCAGTAAAAGAATTTTTTTTCTCGGACATCAAACACTACTTCTGGGAGGAACGCTGGTATGTGCTTAATTACACATACCTTTTACCTTTAAAAACGAGCTAAAATAACCAAAAACGGACTTTAAATGCCAAATATACGCTTGTTTTGCTAATCGGATGTGCAGGAATGGATACTAAGAAAAGACGAAAAAAACGAAAGCCAAAACAACAAAACCGGACACGAATGGAAAAGCAAGGAAACGATAAAGTCAAAGTCCAAGCCAAGCCGAGAAAAGTCAACCCCAAGTCAAACCCCGCAAAGACGTCCAAAAGTCCAACATGTTAAGAAAATAAGTTTAGGGGTTAAGAAAAAAAAAAAAATTTTTGTGCCAAAACCTAAACATAGTTAAATGAAAGAAAAAAAAAAAAATGAAGAAAAAGAAGAGAAAACAGGTGATGAAAACTTACTATGCCAAATTGCCAAAGTTGTACTACTCCACGGGGAGGGGCATTTCCTCTCTCATCCTCCATTTTCCCACGTTTCCTTTGCTCCTATTCCTCATTCCCTTTCCTTCCATTCCGTAATATCCTCTCTTCCTATCCCTCCCTCTTCTTCCCTTTCCTCCTTTCCTCTATTTTCCTCCTTTCTCCTGCCCAAGTCCAAAGACTTGGTATACACCACGGAACCAAGGGAGCAATAAGTCTTATATAAAAACTTTTGGGGTTGGGGACTATTTTCCTCCTCCTTATCCTCATATTGCCTCTCTCCAAGTTTCCCCAAAGTTATTTAAAAACCACAACAAGACGTAACGAGTAGCAATGATATATAAAACTTTGAGGATTGGTGGGGGGGGGGGAGGGCGGAGGGTGAAAGGTTTAGGAAGGGTGAAGGTAGTGGGGGTGATGGGCCAATACAACCTACTTGCCAACTGACACAAACCAATCCCCCCTTAAAACCTTTTTTTTGTGCCCTGAAGCCAAAGTCACCACCTACTAGTCAGCCACTCCCTAAAAAACCTTTATTGTTTTTATGATTTTTTTTTTTATTGCCCCTGTCAACCCCAAAAACACTGGTCAACACATACCCCCAGTCAACCATCGCATTCACAAACACCAACAACTAACACCCACAAAAACCAAAAGTCATCAAACACCCCCCCTCACCAGCCCAATCTGTTCATTATGAAACACAAAACCAACTTGCTTTTTTTTGTTTGCCCCACCCTGCCACGCCAAACAAAAAACCGAAACACACAACACCAAACACGAGCCCGACACTGGGGCACAACCCGTCACTCTGGTCACACACCCACATCAGTCAACAAAGACAGTCACCACCAAACACCAAACACCCATCACCTCAACCACCCCAAATAACCAAACCCACACAACCACAAAAACAGTCAACCACACAGTCAAGTCACACACACCAACACACAACTCACCCACCCACCAACCAAATCAAACCGCCAACCAGAGAGATCAACCCAATGCCAACGACTCACAATTACCCCTCAACCCCCGTAGTCACCCCCCGTGCCCATCAACAAACAACCCCCCAAAAACCCAAACGGCCTTAAAAATCCACCCGGCGCCCCCATTCATCCACCCCTCCGAACACAAAAACACAACCATCGGAAATCAAACAACACTAAGCACCAGCCAGTCCCCTGTCACCACACCACCCGCACAACCCCCGAGCAAGGTCAACCTCAGTCACACTCAACCCCCACCCCTTTTAAACATTGTGTTATTTTTTTTTTTCGATTGTTTTTTTTTTTTTTTTCTTTTTTTTTTTTTTTTTTTTTTTATATATTTTTTTCCGCGCCATTTATTCCAATTATCAAATCCCAATAAACTACGAACTCCACACTCCAATACAATAGCACCCGTCTACTCCTAATCACTCACCACGACTGGAACCTACTCAACTCGCACGGGTTAGAACCAACTGACCACACGGGTCGAAAATACCAGCACGCCCAACCCCTGACCCAACCGGGAAGCGGCATCCGACACCGTGGCCACCGCCGCCACCCACCGTTGCACGGCCCCGGTGACGGTTTAACAAAAACCGACCCCCAAAGTTAACCAACCTACGACACAATCCACAACCACTCAAACCCCCCCACCCCCCCGGCCCCCCTCCACGGAACAACGCCCACCCCACGGGTCCGCCCAGAAAATAAAAATAAAAATAAAAAAAAAACACAAAAGCACCGGGCCGGGAGGCGATTCGCTAAACCGAACCCCCCTCGGCGCACCCACCTCCCATAACGTCCCAATCCCCCCCATTCGTTCTACCCCCCCCCCCCCCCACCTCCCCCCACTATCTGGCTCCACCCAACCCAAAACCTCCCTCTCCCCGCCCCAGACCCTCAGATTCGACAAAAACCATCCAAGCACAGCCCACTTTGTGCAGCTTCCCACCCAACCGCTAACATACTCCACCCCCAAACCAACAACACAACTCCCTAACTAGGACCCACAAATACAACTCAAACTATAACCACCCCAACCACCTCTCCCCACCAATCCCCACCCGCCCACCACCACGCACCCTTACAAACACCCTTTTACATACTCACTGACTACAGCTACTGTCCCCCCACCTCCCCAACACACAACTCACTCACAATCAAAATCACCCTTATCACAAGTAACTCCAAAAACTCCACCGTCAACAGTGGGTATATTAAATACCAACCCACTCCCACCCCGGTCCGAGCCCACTCAACCCCACTCCTCCGCCGTTTTATCCTGCAACAAGATAAATCAACCCCACAAGCATTGAGAAAATATAACAAAGAACAACCACTTACGTATGTCCTCACATACTACTACCACCGCAACCGCCTACAAGGACGTTTCGCACCCCATCCCCTCCCCCCGACGCGACAACACCACTCCCCCCTACCCCTCCCCGAACCCCCACCCACAACCCACATCTACCCAACACCACCTGCCCCCCTACCAGGCCCAAACCATATAGCCCCCCCAAATCCCACCCCCACCCCACCCCCCCTCCACCCCCACCAACAAGATTAACAATCAGCCCACCAAACCCAGTCTCCCACAACACCTCCCACAACATCTTAAATCACCAAGCGCAAAGAAAGCCCAAACACCCAATCCCAAGAAACGACACACCCACCTCACCACTCACCCCCCCACCCCCCCACAAACCAACCCCCCGGCCCCCCCCCCCCCACAAACACCCAGCCCCGCACCAGACCCCCCCCCCCCACATATTCCCTCACCTCCGCTGACCCCCAACAAACACCCCCCCCCCCCCCCCCATCCCCCCCCCACACACCCAAACCTCACCCCCAACACCCACCAAGCCGCCATTCGCCCCGAGCGACGCTCGCCCCAGCCCTTATCCTCCCATCACCCTCCCCCCCCCCTAAAACCAACCACCAGCCCTCCGAATCCACCCCTCCCCTACCCACCCATACCCCACCGCCACACCCAGTCCCCCACCCCACCCCCCCGCCCACCCCCAGCCAACTCCCACCTCCCCCCCCCACACCACGCCCCCACACCAACCCAACCTCAACCTCCACCTCACCCCGGCCCCCCGCACACCCCCCCACCTAACACCCCTCCCCACAACCACCAACACCCCCCCCACTAACCCCACTCCCACCCAAACCCACTCACCATTATCATACCATCTTCTCCCACCCCTCCGACCCAAACCCCCCTCCCCCTCCCCTCCCCAAAAACTCAACCCACAACAGACCCACCCCGCCCAAACCCAAAATCTCTCCATCCCCCACCTACTCCACCCCCCCACCCCCACCCGCACACACCACAACCACCCTACCCACCCCCACCATATCACCCCCCCCACCCCTCCCCTCACCCACCCAACCATCCCGTACCCCCAATCCCCTGCCCGCTACCCACCTACCCCTCAATCTCATCCTCCGAGCACTGCATTGCTCTCCCCCATCCACCCCCGCCAAAACCCCCCCCCCACCACACCACTCGATCCCACCCCTCGCGGCGTTATTTACTCCACCCCCCAAGCCACACCTCCCCCCACCCCCCCCCGCACCCCATCGCCCCATCCACCCCACCAACCCTCAACCGCCCCCCCAACCCCCCCCAGCCCCCCGCACAGACCCCCCCCCCACCTCACCCCCGTGCCCCCCCCCCACTCGTTTTCATGCCGTTACAAGTTCCACGGTAGTTTCCGACCCATTCGCCGTCAGGGGCTCCCTTTCCCGAATACCCCCAAAACCCACCCCCCAACAAATCCCCCCCCGGAGCCACTCCACACAGACACCCCCCCACACACATCCGGGGGGGGGAGGGCGGCACGTACGCACCAACCCCCAACCCCACCCCCCCCCCACTCCGACTCCCCCCCCCCCAAAACCTAAGCACTCCCGTTTCTCCCCCGCCCCCCCCCAATTTTCCATTCACCCCCCGCCCAGCCCCCCCCACCTTATCACCGCTCCCCAAACCCTCCCCATAAGTCAAAAACCCACAAAATACTTATCAGCCCCACACAAATACATTCAAAATCCCCCCATTTTCTCAAACACTCGCCACCAAACTATCACCACTACCAATGAAGAACCACAAGAACACTCCCCCCACCCCCCACCCCACCACCCCAATAAAAAGTATCATCCACTCCCCCCTCCCCCCCACACAAGATAAATCAAACAATTATGTACTCCCGACGCATCCACCGGCCCCTTACTCCGCCTAGTTCCCATGCCCCCCACCCCCTCTAGCCCCCAGCCACACCTCTCCCCACCTGGCCCCCCTCCCCCGCGCCCCCTCCCTTTTCCCCCCACACCCTCCTGAAACAACCACCCTACCCATTACCACCCCACACCCCCCACCCCCCCCCCAACCCGCACAGCCCTCCCACCCGACAACCTCCTACACCAATCCCCACCCCCCCCCCTCCCCCCCCCCTTCCCCCATCCCCCACGCCCACCCCCCCCCCTGCTACCCCACCACCCCCTTAGTCCACCTACCCTTTCTGTCCCTCTAATCCCTCCCCATCCCCCCACCTGCCCAAAAACAAATAAGAAGACAAACAAAAACCAAAACATGCCAAAACACCCAACCACAATACTTGATCCCATTCACAACCACTAACTTATACCCCACCTCAAGCCCCGTCCTCCCTAAGAAGGGGAAAAACAATAAAAATCAAAAATAAAGCAAAAAAATATTCAACCATCGCCCATCGCAAACAGGGCTAACAAGTAACAAATTACAACCCCATCTTAACAATGAATCAACCCCCCCCACACCCCGTCCTCCCCAATCCCCCCAACCACCACCCACTACCCCCACCAACCCTACACCCCCCCCCAACCACCTTTAAAATTAATAAAACAACCTGCCCAGCCCACGACCCTCCCACTGCATACCCCCAACACCACCCACCCCACCAAACCTCTCCCACCCCATGTAAACCACCCACCCACACCCACCTCCCTACCCGCCCCACACCCACCACCCCACAACACTACCCCCCCACCATCCTCTTGTGAAGTGTATTTTTGGAAAGGGGTGGTTGTTTTTAACCCACCTACTCCCCCCTTCCCCCCCCCACAAATGACAAATGCACAAATTATCTAAAGGTTAGACCCCAAGACCGCCCCACGCCGCCCCCTCCCCCCCCGCCACTCCCCTTCCTACTCAAAAATCCCCTCCCTTTACCCCATCCCCCAAACCAACCATGACCTAAGGTACCATAAACATAACCAAATACAACAACCTAGAAATCAAAAAAAACTACGCTTCCGGCCCCGGCCTCCTCCATCCCTCCCCCCCCCCCCACAACTGAAAACTCCCCCCCCCCCCCACACACTATCCCCGATACATCCCATCCCCCGCACCGCCCTACCGACCCCTCCCCCACATGCCCCTTATCAGCGCCCCCCCCGTAAATAAAAACAAATCCCCTCCGGTCCAACGACAACCCCCCCCCCCTTTCTCCCCAAAAAAAAAAAAACATGCAAAACGAACGCCCCTTCCCCCAACCTTCCACTGCACTATAAGAAAATAAAAATAATAAAAAACACACCTCCCCAACCAAGCCCCCATAGACAGAAACAAACAAACACATCGCCCCCCTCCTCCCCCCACCTCGCCCCCCTCTGGCACGCCACCCGGTCCGCCATCCCCCCACCTTCCGACTCCCTACACCCTACCTGTCTCACCCCTCCCCCTCCTCCCCCTCCCGGGCCCCCCAGCTGTCCGCTATACTACCCCCACACCACCCACCCACACCAGCCCACCCCTCGAACCTCTCCCGAACCCCCCCCCCCCCACCCCACCACCCCCACACAGCCCAAACAACCCAACAACCCCCACAAACCCCCGACTCCCCCACACCCGCCCCCCCCCACAAAACAACCCCTCACTCCTCCACCCCACCCCCCACATTAAATAACTACAACCCTCATCACCATATCCCCCGCCCACCCCCACCTCCCCAAACGCAATCAAGAGGGGAGATTTGACCGGCCCAAAATCAAAACGTCCGCCCCCCCCCACTGATACCCGGGCCACCCCCCCCCCCCAAACAGGGGGGGGAAATAACGCACCCCATTGATACAACCCAATCCACCCCCACCACAACAAACCTCTAATATAGATAGCCAAGTTGCCAACCCCATCAACACAGACCCCCAAGCACGAATACGTAAAAGAAGATAACAGCGTTAAAAGATTAACCTAGCAAGCACCAAGAAAAAGAAGGGCCTTGATTTGTTTGCTTTCTCCCCCCCCCAATCCATCACAACCAGCACAAAAACAAAAAAACAGACACCACAGAACCTCTCTCTGTGACAACAAACAAGCACAAAATGCAAGAGAAGACAAAGGGAAAAGCACACAGACCGTATTTTTTTTTTTTTCCTATTTAAGTGAATGTAAAGCCATTGGTGGCATGAAAGTAGGTTATTAAGTAGTATATACAATGTAGAATTCTTTTTGAGTTCAGTATAATATGAAGAATAAGTTTTTTTTTAGAGATAATAAAAAAAGTTTTTATTGTACTTATTAAGTTTTTAGAGTTAAAAGTTTTTATTGTACTTGCATTTCAATTTTAATGAAAATTAAGTTGTTCTTATAAATTGTGTTCTAAGTCACCACTGCCTTCTTAAAAATCTTTTAAGTTTTCAATATAAGCTGTTTTTATAACCTCCCCAACATTTTTTAGAAGTAAAAGTACTGTTGGATTGAAAAGCATGGATGAATAAGCTATTATGGATGGCTTATTGGGTATTGGCTTAGTTTAAGCTTAATTATAAGCTATGGGTAGGATTTAGAGCTTAATTAGGCTTCAAAAATCCTTTTTGAGAAAAAGGATCAAAGGTACATTTTCTTTTAACTTTGGCTTATTACTGTAGCAATAAGCTTATTTAGCTTATTTTCTTAGCTTATTACTGTTTTAATGCTTATTAGTGTGTATTTATGCTTGTTAGTGTCTTTCATTTCATTTTTATGCAATTTTAGTTAAAACTGTCAAGGAATGCTTTAACTGTCTCAGCTTATTGTCCAAATTCAAGTGCTTATTTGTCTATCTTTTTATCTTTTTAGTGTTTAATAGTGCTTAAGTATCATTAGTGTTTTTAAAATTTCAGTTAACTTAGTCTTATAGGTTTTTAAAATCACTTTTCAAAAACTTAAGGGGTGTTTGGGTCAACTCTAAAAACGGGTCAAAAGGGCTTTGTGTATGGGTTGTGGTACTCAAGCTAGATTTAGCTTAAGAATTAAGCTGGTTAGAAGTTGTTTTTATAAGTTTTTTAGTTTGAAAATTGTTTTTCAAAAGTTTTCTAAACCAACTTTGAAACTGTGATTTTTAAAAAGCCACAAGTGCTTATTTAGATAAGCACTTGGATTTTGAGTTAAGGTTTCAAAAAGTGTGAGATTTGTGTGTCAAAACAAGCTGTGACAAACACCTTGGGTCATTTGACTTGTTAAGTCAAAAACCACCAAGTGTTTTAAGTAGCAGTTTTAAAAACTAAAGTCCCTTTTTCACTGTCAAAATTCAGCAGTTTTAAATGAGTTTTAAAAGTCAAAAATTGGTGCACAAGTCTACTTCATAGTAGACTTAAGCTGTTCAAGCTTATTTTTTAGTTTTGAGCTTATTTGACAGCTTTTAGAAAGCTGTCAAATAAGCCACTTGTGTTAAGCTTTAATCTCCCCTGGTGCAAAGGGGAGATTTTAAGCCCTCTTTGCTTAAGCTTTTAGTGTACAACAGTCTAATTTCTTGGCTTATTTTGAGAGTCTATAAGCCTTTTGATAAGCCCTTTTCTTTTCAGCCCTTAGCAAGCTTATTTGATGGCTTATTTTTAAGCTCAAACTAGCTCTTTCACTGTTTTTTGCTTAGCTTAGGTGTAGGGATTGCTTATTTTTCTTTTTGACTTATTCAGCTTATTTTATAAGCACATTTTTGCTCTTAATAGCTTATTAGGACAGTGTAGT
>BQNB010066553.1:0-30204 GCA_026074375.1 Tanacetum coccineum
CAAGATCAAACAGATATATGTCACGTCGAATCTAGTTAGGTGGTCTTTGGTCGGACACCTATAAGGGCAAGTAATTACTTGGCATGTTATATGTTACATTTCACTATTAGCTTCGGTGTCATGAGCTTAGTGCAACATAAATACCTCTTAATGTGAAGTTGTATCTGTTATAACTGTTGCATACATTTTGAAATCTTGTGGTCCACTATAGCAACGTTTGAACTAAACCTATGAATTCACCAACTTTATGTTGACGTTTTAAGCATGTTTTTCTCAAGTACTTAGGCTGGATGTCGTTGCTTGATCTATGTGAACTCTATTTTCCTGGACCGGATTTCAAGAACTTATTTATGATTTACCTATGTTTAAATACAGTTGTTGAACTCATTTTAGCTTTCGTATTTTAACTCTTGAACCAATTGATTTGATCGATGTAAAACCTTATTAATATTTTGAACTTATGCAACGATGTTTATTTTTAAAACGTACCCTTAGAGGTCGTTCTTTATGCTTTGAAACTGAGATAATCATGAACGTCATGCCCCCAGATGCTTATTCGGACGGGACCCTATTTGGGGGTGTGACAATAACACTTGGTTTTAATTTAATTGAATTCTAATTATTCTCTATTGTTGACATCAATGTGTTGTGATGATGCCTATCGTGTTACGCCTCACGTTTCTGCCTTGGCGGGGTGTGACAGATTGGTATCAGAGCCATTAGTTATAGAGAAGTAGGTGGTTAGACCTAGACTATAACCTAGGAGTCCTTCATATAGTTGCATAATAGGATCCATGTGTTTAGCTATCTAGGAATTTTGTTATCTTGCTTTTCTCTAAGTTTTTTTGACCTACGGGTTACTCGATATCAGAAGATCCAGAAGAGGAGCCAATTGAGGAGGAGCCTCTCAAGGAACCGAAGTAGGAAGGGTAGTTAGAAGAGTCGGATCTCCTGTCGGATGCTTGTAGTAGTCCTGGACCCGCAGAGTCGGGTGACGCTTGCGAAAGGAAAATCAAACCCAAGCTTATTCTATCTTTTACCTCGAGACGTTGCTATCAATGATTTCTTTAAGATATTACGTAATTTTTGGTCACTTTGAGACCTTCATTTTATTTCTGTCATTTTCGATTTTATCTTTATATAAATAAATATTGCTTTGATGGAGCATCGTTTTGTGGAGTCCTTAGGATGTGCAATGTGGTATATGTATATCTATGTGCGTTATCATTGAGATGTATAGTCTTGGAAGTAAGTACACGTGTGAAAGGATGCAATTATAATTATGGGTAGCAAACATAATTATAAAGGCATCACACACGTAGACTTATGACCATGATTTCATTGATCGGTGATTGTTTGTAATGTGGTAGTGTAAGATGTTCTGATATGTGCGTTCATGATAGTTGTATAGTTAGGGGATTCTTCTCTTAACTAATATGCGATATTATTAGACTCAGTTGCGTAGTCAGCAAGTTCCTTTCTGCCTAACAATTTTGAATATATTGGATACCTCTTATGTCTACTATTATGATTATTTGGTTGTTCGTTCAGGATATCTAACTCTCATTTTAGCATTCCTTGTTCATACCATGTCTGTACGGATGTTCCATCGTTCCCATTCGATGTCTTGAGATAGGTTGTTCGGGTCTACTACTTTTGGCTATTGGTACGCGTCATTGGTTCTTTACTGGCATTGATTACTCGTATGTATATGTGATTTTCTTTCGAGCGGTATTTGTTCGTAACAAGTTAGTACGTATATTTACTCCCTTCTTTATATATCCTTTAGTTTTTATAACATGTTTGCAACATGTTAGTATTGATGTTTCTCAGTGTTGTCCTTTTGATTGTTAGTACGGATGAGTCCTTATGTTCTTCATTTAGTTCATAATGTATTTGCATGAACTTCTCTGGTACATGTTCGTTTGAATTTTATTCTGACTATATGGTTCCTTGTACTCTCTTTCGCCTTCAAATCCTAAATTTGTGTCAAAGCCCTTACGGTATTTTCGATCCTTTTTTATATTACGAAATCCCTTGTTTGAGCTTAACATTTTTTTATAATGATAATAAAGTTTGAAAATTCGTTTGGTATATATCTTTAAATGAGTTATTATGATACCGCTTTAATATGACTGTCTGTTTATCTTTATGAAAACTACGTCTACAATGATTTTTATGAAAACAGTGTGGTATCGACTGACTGTCAAAGCTATATTTAAGATAATCTTTATGAATAAGATACGATACTATTTTTATATTATTTTTCTTGATAAATTTTATTTTATTTTATTCTATAATGAAAGGTATGTTTAAAATTATGTATATGGGTAAGATGTTATACACCTTTAAATAACTAGATTTTTTTATGAAATCCATGTTTAAAAATGGGTTTTACGAGAGTTTTATTTAAAATGATCCTTTCATTTAAAATGATATTTTTATATATGTAATATGATTATACTATGTTGAAATATTTTTATACAAATAATGTCTAGTTGGTCCTCTCGGGTAAAACTGATTATTGGTTTAAAGATTTTATCTTCCGCGTTTATCGATCTCGATACGTATTGTTAATTCGATATGTGATTCTTTTGGTTGTTGTACGCTTTGTTGATTCTTTCCTTTGCGTTTCTAATCGGTGCATATATTCTATCCTTTCTTTTAAGGATTCTCCTGACATTTAAATTGTATCTATTTGCACGTGCGAAATCCCTTAATGTTTCATAGCCTTTGATTCGATAATCGTTTGGTACCCTATTTGATAACTCGTAACCCTTTGAATTCGTTCTATATACATTTTATTTGATCAAGTCACTCTTCGCGTGGAGCACCCGTGGTGTTCATTAAGAAGAAGGACGGTTCATTTTGTATGTGCATAGAATACCGAGAGTTGAATAAGTTAACCATCAAGAACCGTTATCCTCTCCTCAAGATCGACGACTTGTTTGATCAATTTCAAGGTTCGTGTTACTTCTCTAAGATAGATCTTCGATCTGGTTATCATCAACTAAGAGTGCATGAAGAAGACATTCCAAAAACTGCATTTAGAACGCGGTATGGACACTTTGAGTTTACGGTTATGCCTTTTGGGTTAACCAATGCACTAGCGGTTTTCATAGATTTAATTAACCGGGTGTGCAAGCCGTATCTAGACAAGTTCGTCATCGTGTTTATAGATGATATCTTGACCTACTTAAAGTCTAAAGATGATTACGAGGTTTATTTGAGATTAGTTTTGGAGCTGCTAAAGAAGGCGGGTCTGTTTGCCAAGTTTTCTAAGTGTGATTTTTAGTTATAAGAAATACATTTTCTCAGGCATGTGGTTAATATCAATGGTATTCAGGTGGACCCAAGCAAGATCCAAGCAATGAAGAACTAGAAAGCTCCTAATACACTGTGAGAAATATGGTCATTTCTGGGATTGGCTGGTTACTATCGATGTTTTATCATGAATTTTTCAAAGATTGTTAAACCGCGTACTTCACTAATACAGAAGAATTAGAAGTACGAGTAATGAGCGGATCAAGAAGAGGCTTTTCAAACGTTGACAGATAATTTGTGTAATGCACCAATATTGTCGTTGCCTAATTGATCAGAAGACTTTGTAGTTTACTGTGATGCATCAAATTAAGGATTGGGATGTGTACTCATGCAAAAAGGCAAGGTGACTGCGTATGTGTCACGACAATTGAAGATTCATGAGAAGAACTATACCACCCACGATTTAGAGTTGGGTGTTGTGGTCTTTGTTTTTAAAACTTGGAGGCATTACTTCTACGGGACGAAAAGTGTCAACTATACAGATCATAAGAGTCTTTAGAATAGATTTGACAAGAAAGAGTTACATATGCACAAAAAAATATGGATTAAATTGTTCAGCGACTACGATTGTGAGATTTGCTATCATCATGTGAAGGAGAATGTAGTGGCCGATGCGTTGAATAGGAAGGAAAGAGTGAAACTGAGGCGAGTGCGAGCAATGTCTATGACTCTATTCAGTCTAACATTAAGGAAAAGTTGTTGGCTGCTCAGTATGAGGTGTCCAAGGAAGAGAACGCGCCAGCCGAAATGCCGTGTGGCTTGGATCAACAAATGGAGAAGAAAGGAGATGGAGGTTTATACTTCATGGATAGAATATGGGTTCCTTTGATACGTAATGTAAGGACCATAATTATGGATGAGGCGCATGCTACGAGGTACTCTATTCATCCGGGAGCGGATAAGATGTATTATGATTCGCGAGACATGTATTGGTGGTCAGGTATGAAGAAGGATATAGCTACATATGTTAGTAAGTGTTTGACTTACTCGAAAGTAAAGGCTGAACATTAGAGACCATCAGGTTTGCTATAGCAGCCAGAGATACCTGAGTGGAAATGGGACAAAATCACTATAGATTTCATCACTAAATTGTCAAGGTCGAGTGGTGGGCACGATACGATTTAGGTAATAGTAGACAGATTAACCACGTCAGCTGATTTTTTGGCTATACGTGAAGACTATAGTACGGAGAGGTTGTCGAAACTCTATATCGATGAGATTGTGGCGAGGCATGGAGTACCTGTGTTGATCATTTCTGATCGAAATGGACGATTAACATCGCGGTTCTGGCAAACATTTCAAAAAGCCTTAGGAACGTGGTTGGATATGTGTACGGCATATCATCCTCAAACGGATGGACAAAGTGAGTGTACTATTTAGACGTTGGAGGATATGCTGAGAACGTGCGTGATCAATTTTGGTGGCAGTTGGGATGTCCATCTACCTTTAGCTGAGTTTTCCTATAATAATAGTTATCATTCAAGTATTTGATGTGCTCTATTTGAAGTGTTGTATGGAAGGAAGTGTATGTCACTTATCCTTTGGGATGAAGTGAGAGAAAATCAATTGATTGGTCCGGAAATGGTGTAGGAAACTACCGATAAAGTGGTGTTAATTAAGGAGAGACTCAAAGCAGCTAGAGATCATCAAAAGAGCTATGCTGATAATATGCGAAAGCCGTTGGAGTTTGAGGAGGGTGATCAGATATTACTAAAAGTGTCGCCTTGGAAGGGCGCAATACATTTCGGGAAGAAAGGTAAATTAGCTCTGAGATATGTAGGACCGTTCAAGATTCTTGAAAGAATAGACCCGGTAGCTTATCGGTCAAGATTACCCTAGGAGTTGAGAAGTGTACACGACACATTTCATGTGTCGAATCTGAAGAAGTGTTTGGCAGATGGAAACTTGCATGTGCCATTGGAAGAAATTAAGGTAGACAAAACTCTATGTTTTGTTAAACAACATGAGGAGATTATGGACCACGAAGTTAAGAAGTTGAAGCGTAGTAGGATCCCAATCGTTAAAGTTCGTTGGAATTCTAAGCGTAGACCTAAGTATACTTGGGAATGTGAGGATTTTATGTAGTCTAAGTGTAGGAACCCGATTAACACTTCACTTCATATAATCACAACACAAATCGGAACTAGAAACTAGAGAGAGAGAGGATCGAAAAGAGAGAGAGATGAGAAGAGAGAGAGATTTGAGAGAGAAAAAAGAGAAAAAGAAAATAGATTTAGAAAAATGAAAACTAGATATTTTCTAAAAGAAAATATCTATATATATAATATCTATATATATGTGAGATATTTTCTTTTTAGAAAATATCTAAATATATATATATATACCCCTACACATTTAATGTGACGCGCGGGATATATAACTAGGACCCGGGCTCGGGTTTTGCTTGGGATTAAACCCAAAACATATACAATATTAGATTAACTATCGAGCCGGAGCCGATTCCGTTACATATTTTATTACAACATTAATTAATTAAAGAACGAAGCTCCATCGTAGAGTGACCGGAACTACATTTGTTGACTCAATAATTGAGGGCTACAATCTCCCCCGAAGTGAGGTCTGAACACGGACACGAGCAACCCCCCCCCTTCCTTTATTGATCTCAATAAATTGAGGCTAATCATCTCCCCCGAAGTGAGTTCATTGATGAACTCCTTCTTGAGATCAGTGAGATTGCTTTTGTCGTTAAGCTCGAGTGTTCTTGGTCTTTGTCTTCGTTTTATGTTGGTTTAGGCCTTGTTCATTCATGCTTGCGATCTTGACTTTGAGCTTTGTCATTGTTCTTTATCGTCTTTGCCGAATCTTGCGATCTTGTGTCTTTGACCAACATGCTCATACTTTGCATTATCGTTGAACGCTTTAAATCAGAGTTAGGCAGAAGTCTTTGTCTTTAAATTTTGAGCTTTCTTGTTTGCATATCTTCTTAGATTGGGCATTTGAATGGGAATTGCAGGTTTGTGAGTCGTTCCATCATTGACCTGCAAGGTTTAGTTAGTGATAAATGAGAAAAATTGATTTTGGAAAATCAACGACATGTCACTCTGTTAAAGGTTTTAGTAACACATCGGGTGTCATGTTTTTATCAAAATTCATCACCGTTTAATCAATTTACAGGACCAAATCGATAATCCAGTTGTCACTGTTTGATTCATAAGAATCTCGCAAGGTCACCTACTGCAGTGCTTGTTGATGATGACATTTGGAAGGATTTCTTTCGTCATTGTGAATACTAATAGGGATCACTCTGAATGGTTCTGCAAATATTAAAATGTATTGCGTTGGACTCTTATAAACATGCTTCGTGAACCTGATGATGTTTCAAACAAGTGTTTGAAATGGAATATGTCCTAAGAATTTTGATTGATTCTTGCTTCTTGACTCGTTGAGTGCATTTGGTTTTAGTTCTCGGATGGCTGGAGCTATTGCCACCTATTCAATATCAACAATCTCGGTAGTGAGATGTCAATAGATAATGTGTGTATCTCTGTTGACAAATGAGACAAAGTTTCTGTTTGAGAGGGAAACCGACATGGCTGGAAGGTTGTGGGCATTGCATCACTCGTGCGTCCATGATTGTCATTTTCAATACCAGAATCATCTTATGATTCTCTGAGATTATGTATTGACACGGTTTCTGCCTTAATTATTGGTGGAGGGCTTTCTTTCTTAGGACCCGTTATCCATACATTTCTTTTTATTTCTTCAACGCCTTCAATGGTTACCAAGACGTCATTACTAACACCTTGTGTGGTGTCTCAGTGTTAACTCAATCTTAGTGCATTATTCCCATATACATTCTCTCCAATCATACCTAAGGAACTGCTATTTCTACCTTTGGATGATCCTTGGGTTAGATCCTCCGGTTCTGTTGTCATAGGATTGATCCATAACCTAACCACCTTATGACTCAGAATCGTTCTTGTGCATTTAAGATGTTGTTGGGTATAAGATGAACCATAAATACTTCTTTCTGTTAGCAATTGAGTCAATTAGATCATCTTTTAATACATTTTCTTCCCCTTTTTTAAATAATAAACACTTAGTTTTTGAAATACCTCATGATTTTAAATATGTCTTGAAAAAATCTGTGGGAGAAAATATTGGTCAGCTTTGAATGGTTTGGAATGGGGTGCAACATTTTGATAATGTTTTGAATACATAAGAATGGTCGTTGTTGATGTATCCAAGAACATAAAACTTTGTTTTTCGAAAAAAAACTCCCCCCCTCAAAAATCAGAACCAATTGAGAAAGTGTGTGTCTTTTGAAAACATTGTGAGGATGGAGTGTTGAACAACAATTTTGAAAAGTATTATGATTTGTCATCGAGAAATTCTTTAAAAAATGAGTTCAACTTTTTGAAAAACCAGATGTTAGAGGACTTCTCTTACTACTGTAAGGGTAAAGGCACTGAAACGTACACTATTCCTTTTTCTTGAGCTAAAAAATTGAATGTCTTGTAAGAACAGCTCTAAGACCCGTGAATCGTTAGTTTTCGTTGGGAGATGATAAGTTATAAACTGTTACCTTTATTTGAAGTCTGGTTATGTAACTGACATTTTGTTCATAGCCATTTAGAAATTAGAAATGACATGTTTTGAAACTATTTGAACTCTCGCTCGAACTTTATTTACCACACCCGTGTCAATGTTATCGACATTTAAGAGTAAATGTTTTCGTTTCAGAGGACATGTCGAGAAGATTCTTTTTGGAGATTTTCTATTTTCAGATTTTGTATTGTGCTATATATATACCTGTTGTCCTCTGAGCATTGCTATGTGAAGGTGGAATATTAATTCCAACTCTTGTCGTGATTGTGCTATCTTGTTTGACTAGGAGGAAACAACTGTTGAACAGCTCGTGGAACTTGACAGTTCGTTGCTGTGGTCGTGAATTCCGAGTTCTGAACGGTTATGATCAGAAGTCATTTGATGAAGAACGAGGCCTGAACTGATGTGAACAGACATCATTGCCATGAAGACCGAGGCTTGATCTGCTGCGATCAAACGTCTTTTGAACATTGAGGAACGGGGCCTGAAGTGTTATTTTCAGCAGACACCATTTGACATTGACGACCGAGGCTTGAACTTTTATGTTCAAACGTCATTTGAACATTGAGGAACGGGGCCCGAAGTGTTATTTTCAGCAGACGCCATCTGATGTAGCTCATCTTTTGTGAAACCATTCTGGCACTGGTTTCTTAGATATCAAAAATTTCAGCAACCACACTCTGAGATTTTCCTGCTTTTCATTGTATAGTGCATCTGCAGTTATGTCAATTCGTTGTTGCTTTTGACCATTGAATGATGTACCTGCACTTAAACCCAGAGTTTGTTTGCATGCATGAATATGATGGATATCTACATTTGAACCATGTGTGGGTTCACTTTTCACACTTGCCCGTGTATGAGTTTGAGTAGTTTTCAGTTGGAACCCCTAAGGACAAACAGTTCTTGAGAATTTACCCGTGGTTGCACCCTACGACAAGAGCTATGATGTCCTTGTTTTCTCAGGGACAGGTGGTAGTCTTTTTGTGTGGGAACCTATGTCCTTTAGGCGATCAGTCTTTCATGGTTTCTTTGATTTCACTTGATTTCATAGGGCATATATTCTCTTTGTTGTTCTTATGGGATTTTGCATCCTTATTCTGTGCAGAGGCACGAGGATTTAACCTTGAGAGGAATTCTAAGACGCAGTCATAATGTTTGCAACTGTAAAGGCACTTTTTGGCATGTTGGGACATTGCAAGTCATTGACTTAAGAAAAGGCTTTTGTTTCCTATGTCTCCTAACGTTGAACATCATTTGTTTGAAACCGTATACTTATTGATCTTGCCTATTCCAGGTTTTGGTTTGCAACCTTAGAAGTGTTGGGTAAATCTAGAAGGTTATTCATACTTGGTTTTCCATTCATCTTCTTTGTCTTTCTGAAGTTGTGCACTTTTCTTAGCTTTCTCTAGGTAGTTTGAGTAGTTATGAACCATGTAATTGAGCCTATTTTTCCCTTGGTGATGATGTGACACCATGCTTTGGCATTCCTAAGAGGGGCCAGGTGCAATCACATTGGTGTTTCGAACTGCTTGTTTTCTAATATCTGAGGGCACAATTGTTGATGTGACTTGTTTAAACAAACATCGACACATTAGTTTTTATTAACCGAGATGTTTCATTTGAAAACTTCTCATCTTCAGGAGAATTTGAAAAAGTGTCGGTTTTCTTAAAAACTGATGGTTTTGGAATTCGTTGCAGCATTTGGTTTGTCAAACAACAGATGGTTTATTAAACTGAGTTTCCACAGACTTTCCTTGCATGTTCTCGATGAGTTTCTTTAACTCATTATGGCTATGTTCTTGGTCTTGCATTTTGAGCTTACAATCTTGTATTTCATGATATGTTCACGTTCTTTCGAAAATTCATTAGATCCATTTTCTTTACATACTGAGTTGTTTTCATCTTGTTCTTTACATTGTTGTAAAGCTAGTTCAAGAGAAATACGTGTGTCTTTTCAAGTTTAGAAAAACTTTGTTAACAAATTATTATGAACCTTCTTTGTTAACAGATTCAAGTTTGTTTCGAAAGCTTTTGTGCAAGACATTCACAGTCTTTGGACTTTATGAAGATTTAAGCATTGCATTCAGTATTAGCATTTAAATCAGACAAGAGATGCAAAATAAGAAATGTAACATCTTTAGGACTCACAACTCTTCGAGAAGTAGGAATCATATATGTTTGAAAATCAGCCTTTTTGATTCAAGTCGTCAAGCTCCTTTTCACCGGAATTAACGTACTCCAAATCGTCATTCATTTCCTTTTTTAGTTCATGAACAAAACAATGACTGTCCAGTATAGTTTTGTCTGAAAGAGGCATTAATAAGGTTTTGATCAAAACTTCCATAGTCTTAGAAGTTGGGTTAGGAAATGCACTGTAAGTATGATTAGCAAGCATTTGTGGACAAAATGTTCTAAATGATTGAAGTTGGTTTTGTCATTTTCTTTATATAGTTGTCTACTTTACTAATGGATTTAGAAAGGGTAGAAGGCCAGGTTTTTAGCAATGTTTGGCTTTGTCCTAACATACATTTTTTCTTCCACATTGTCTTCTAAACTTCTTTAGGGTTGTCAACTGATCAAGATAGGTTTGGTGGTGATTTGAAGTTTTCATAAGACTGTTTTGATATGTGTAAATTATAGGGTTTCACTGTGGTCTTTATCCAATTTTGAATTTACTCTCTTATTCATGAGTCTACTGTCTTTCCTTCCCCTTTGGGGCAAAATATGTTTGCATGGATCAGACGTATCTATTATGGGATCTCATACAAACGAGCTTATCAGATGTGCTTTCTTGAGGTACTTTGGAATAGAAAAGGTTGACTACCATGATACGTTGCGCATTTGGGTAGCTAACATGTGATTGTCTGAATGACTGATTGCGTTTTTAAAAGAATTTCATTTAAAAACTTTATTGTTGTCCATTTCAATCATCGTGTCAATGTCTTTTCCTTCCTTAACCTTTAAATCCAAAATAACCTTAGTTTTCTCATTGAGTTGACCTTCAAATTGTGACCTAGTTAACAGACTCTTTTTGAGTAGCTCATCGTGTTTGTGCTTGAGAACTGAAATTTCTGTTGAGGATGTGTTAACTAGAGTAGACATTTTGATATGAAAATTTTCTTTTCCATTTTATCGTGAGTTGAAGTGAAAGTTATTGGATCTTTAGTGGATATGATGTGATTGAAATTGTGGTTGTATGCAATTCACGTTCACGGGATTTTACACGTCTATGATTAAAACCGATAAATGAATTAACGGGATTTTACAAAATCAATAGAAAACCGTGAATGATTTGATTCGGAATCAGCGGCGAAAAATTCCAAAAAAACTGAAAAGTATCAATAAATCATAGAAAACGATGTTTTTGGGCTTCGAAAAATCCTTAACCAACTAAAGGGTGAATACAGCGTGATCCGTTACGTTTTTCTCTTCGATTTGAGAGGTCACGGGCCTTAAACGGACTTACGAATCAAAAGTTATGGCTGTTTTACTGAAACCCTTTTCTTTACACAAAAATTTTTTCGTTTGGTCAAAAAAAATTTTTGCTCGTTCGTTCCCGCTCGTTCGGTTCCGCTCGTTCGATTACGCTAGTTCGGTCCGCTCGTTCGATACCGCTAGTTTGGTCCGCTAGTTCGGTCCGCTCGTTCGGTCCGCTCGTTCGATTCCGCTAGTTCGGTCCGCTAGTTCGGTCCGCTAGTTCGGTCCGCTAGTTCGGTCCGCTAGTTCGGACCGCTAGTTCGGTCCGCTCGTTCGATTCCGCTCGTTCGGTCCGCTCGTTCGGTCCGCTAGTTCGGTCCGCTCGTTCGAGTCCGCTCGTTCGAGTCCGCTTGTTCGAGTCCGCTTGTTCGGTTCCAACATTTTTCACTCGTTCAGTTGATACGAGTTTACCACTGGTTCGGTGCTAACGTCTTTCGACTCATTTTGTTCGTCTCTTCTTTTCACCCGAGTACCACCATGACTAACCCAATGAAGCTGAGAGATTTTTCAACAACAAAATGAGCCACGAAAACTATGGTTGTCGAATGATGAACCAAATCTGTCGAGTTCAATAAGCTTACAACAACAAACCAAAAAAAAACCACGCTATCCACCCGAGGCGATTGATACCAATTGTAGGAACCCGATTAACACTTCACTTCATATAATCACAACACAAATCGGAACTAGAAACTAGAGAGAGAGAGGATCGAAAAGAGAGAGAGATGAGAAGAGAGAGAGATTTGAGAGAAAAAGAAAATAGATTTAGAAAAATGAAAACTAGATATTTTCTAAAAGAAAATATCTATATATATATGAGATATTTTCTTTTTAGAAAATATCTAAATATATATATATACCCCTACACATTTAATGTGACGCGCGGGATATATAACTAGGACCCGGGCTCGGGTTTTGCTTGGGATTAAACCCAAAACATATACAATATTAGATTAACTATCGAGCTCGATTCCCGATAATATTTTATTACAACATTAACTAATTAAAGACCGAAGCTCCATCGTAGAGTGACCGAACTTCCTTGTTCGACTCAATAAATTGAGGCTAACACTAAGTATCTGAATTTGTTTGTTGATCGTGTTGTTAAAAGTGCTAGTTAAATTTCAGGATGAAATTTCCCTAAGGAGGGGAGACAATCACAACCGCAATTTAACGAGGTTGGTTTAACCGTTAGTGTTAACCTAGCTAGCTTTATGTGTTTTAATTTATATGCGTAAGTGGATTTGGTGATATAGGTGATATGGTATATGTGTTATTATATAGTTATTTGATGGTAGAAATGAATGATTTAGTCATTTCATTTCGTATGTGATGATGATTTCGGAAGTATAGTGATTTTTGTTATTTTATCGTTGGTAAAATTAAAGATGTATTTATCGTTAAATTTCGAGTTGAGATTAGTTAGTGAATTGAGATTTTATAATTTATTTATGAAGTAATAAGTAAATAATAATTTGTGAAAAATAATAATAAGTAGTGTAAGTGTTTTATTTTAAGTTATGTATTTATTTAAGTATTTAATGTAAATAAGTAGTAAATAGTTTTGTATTTTTAAAAAATATATATATAAATAATATATATGGAGGCGGAATGATTCAAAAAAATCAGGAAAGTGGCGACGATTTGTTATCAAAAAAATAAGTAAAAAATAAATTAATTAATTAAGGGGTGCATTGTTTGGGTCGGCTTGGAACAAAAGAAAAGGAAGGAAGCCCTTTTTATATAAAAACAAAGCAGTGCTTTTATTTATCCCTTTGCCTGTGTCGATCCAAAACCTATACCCTAGCATTCATTGAAGTTTTTTTGAAGCTTTCAAGATCAAGGTTTGAATCTTTTTTGTTAAACTTAAATTGGTTAATTTTTATACTTATAATCAAGCTCATGTTTTTAATCATTGTTTTAATTATGTAACAATTGAATTGATGGATTATGGTTTTGTAAATATTCTGTAAATTAGAGGTTATGATCATCAAAAATCATTTGGGGTATAATAATTAGCGTTTGGGTAGGTTTAATTGGTTTAATTGGTGTAAATTCGGAATTAAAAACTGGACAGATTTTTAGGTCATCTTGTAAAACTCATAACTTGGTCATACGAATATCTTTTATTAGTGTAAATTCGGAATTAATAATTAGCGTTTGGGTAGGTTTAATTAGGTTTAATTGGTGTAAATTCGGAATTAAAAACTGGGCAGATTTTTAGGTCATTTTGTAGAACTCATAACTTGTTCATACGTATATTTTTATTGATTTTCTTGAGCCTAAAATTAAGTTCAATGAGCCTACTTTCCAACAAAAATAGTTTCGTGTATTTTCAGTAAGTGGAAGTCGGTCAAATTAATTTAACAAGATAAGTTGTCAAATCTGAGTTTTGGGGTAAGATTTTAAGATGTGTTTGGGAGGTTAGAAAAAATATCAAAATGTCTTTTTAATTGATGAAACATGAACTGGAGTAAGTTCTATGTGTCTATGATTTTCTAGAATTTTTATTGATTTTTCCTAAGTGTCTAAATAGGTTTGATCAAGTCAAAGTTTTTAGTAGTCGAATCAGATCAATTTCTGAACACTTTATGTTGTTAGATTTTTAGAAAATAGTAAAGCTTATCAAATAATTTTGGGAAAAAAAGATAATACTATAGCATGTTGAACTTACTGTACATGAAGTATGGGAGTTATTTGAGATCGTTTGGTATTTTATTTGTGGGCGTGAATTGACTATAAAATTCTATCATAATTGAAAAATCTAGATAAGGCATAAAAAAGGTGTTTAGAGTATAAATAAATATGAGAAATATGGTGGGATGTTTATAATCATAATATAGACATTAGTATCCATCAATTTAAAGGTTACATGTATATGGCCGTAAAACCTATATCATGTGTAACCTATAGATTATGTTTGGGTAGACTTTGCTTGGAAATTGTGTGCGCATTCGTGAAGCTTGAGGTGAGTATTCATAGCCCCTTTTTGTGTTTTCTTGGGGTGAAAATGATACTAAATGGTTTAGAAATGTTTTAATTTTTGTGAATAATTGTTTTACTTGGTTTTGGACATTACTTGATATTATATGGCTTATGTGTATGCATTGTTGGAGAGGTACGCCTACCTCATATTGGTTGCATGGTTGGATTGGAGAGGTACGTCTACCTCATATTGGTTACATTATTGGATTGAAGAGGTACGCCTACCTCATATTGGTTGCATTGTTAGATAGGAGAGGTACGCCTACCTCATATTTGTTGCATTGTTGGATCGGAGGGGTTTGCCTACCCCATATTATGTACGAAATACGAGTACATTCTGGGTGAGCTTGGTTGCTTGAGGTGCCAGTGTTAATCTAAGACCGAATGTGAAATCGTTGGTGTGATGAATTAGTTGCTTGCATTTGTGTATAATATTCTTGTATGTCCTAATGGTTATGATTCGCAGTGAGAGTAAGTTTTGTGTCAAACCTATGAATCTCACCAACATTATGTTGACATTTAAAGTATCATTTTCAGGTGAGCCAAGTAGAGTTAAGGAAGTTTAGATGCATGGCTAGCGAGGCCTTAGGATCTTACATATGGAGTCCGTCTTTCTAGAGTCTTCATTTCATACTTTCGTACTTTGAATACTTTGTTTTATGATGATGTTATCTTTGGGATGTGTTTATGTCTATGTATTGTGGTGTTGTAACTAACCTCAATACAAGACTCCTCTTGTGTTAGGTGTCATCATAACACTTTGGTTTTAATTTATTTGCATTCTTGTTATTCTCTATTGTTGACATCAATGTGTTGTGATGATGCTTATCATGTTATGCCTCGCGTTTTCGCCTTGGTGGGGTGTGACATCTACCACTTTATAAAAAACATTACATCATTAATTTATATCACGTATCAACGAATAATCGATCATTCAAATAATTCCATTGGTTTAAGCTTTAACGAACCGACTATCTTCAAAATTTCCTCCTCTTTTTTGCAGCGATTTTCTACTTTTTCCATTTTTTAACATAAATGATACACTACAAATCTGGGTGTAATTTCACCATCCTCACAATCATAATAGCTCAGGATAATTTCTTCCATAATTCTTCGTTCTTCAAACATACCAATAATTGTGATGGTAGTAAAAAAATACATGAGTTTGACTACTTTTTACATTCCCATTGCAATGTGCAATTTTCCTAACCATACAAGAGATAGGAAATGACACAAGACACAGGAAATACATCCTTTACACTAAAGCAACTAGCAACTGATAATCGGACTTAATCTAACAGGGTAGGCTAAGGTGTAACGAAACAAATAGTTGGTGAAAACATGAATGGTTAAACAGGTTTTTCTAGGGGAATCTTACTCTTAACATTAGAGTAAACAAAGGGTTTATACGGGGGTAAACTAACCTGTGTAGTTAGTTAATAACACAACATATATATGCTTTTTGGGTGTAATCATAGAAATTTACCAATAAAACAAGTTACTCCATCAAAATGCAGAGTACTCATTATTGTGGTCTCGAATAGATATACCAAGCCAAGTTTTAAAGTCTACAGCGTCACCGGCACACACATATTTTTGTGGGTTTTAGTAAATATTCGGAAACGGATAAGGCTAAATCCTCACAATATTTAATAAGGGTTATGTGTGTAGGTTATGTAACTAGTAATTTCACAAAAGTATGTTTGAATTTTTTTTAAATTTAGGCATAATTTAAGCATATTAATGTGAAAATTAGGACAATTAGCGTTCTAATTCTCACCCCCCACTTAAATTATACAACGCCCTAGGTGTATAAACAGAATAGTTAAAAAGGGGAAATAAAAGAATTAGAACGAGAAACTCCCTTGATATTTGCTCGGTATAATTCTCTATGCTGAGTTTATGAGCAAGAATATGTGTTGTATATGCGTCTGGATTTCAACATGACTACAACACACATAAGATTCCAGATTAGAGATACTCCACCAAAGTTGTCGATTTATTTCCTTTGAGGTCCTGTGAAAAATATAAAAAACCATGCAATCTTACGATTAATAAAAAAATATAAACACAAACTAAACAGGCAGTCTATACGCCGTATCCCAAAACCAGGATACGCTGTATTGAGACATGTAGAAAGTATCTGAATACGGGTCAGTCTGCCAAATACGTCGTATCATATAATGAATACGCCGTATAGACAGAACTAACAATAATGTTTTAAATATAGAAAAATTAAAGACTGATAACGTCCATCCATTCAATGCGCCGTATGGTATGGAGCGGCTACGCCGTATTGATGTCTGGGAAGACAAACTCGATAAAAATAATTAAAAAAACACTCTAAGTTGTCTCTAGAGAATCACTTTTCTTTACAGTGAAGTCTTTAAGTTAGACTTTTCTTCAGGCTCCTTATTCCGCCCTTGTCACCAACCATCCTTCGTCCATGTTACAAAAGATTTCTTGATAAGCGTGACATGCATCTTTATTGGTTCTTGTCAAATAATCATATTCATATTCCTTTATAGCAACATACTTTTCTTCTTGTCCAAATGAATACTTGATCATCTCAAAACTTCTAATCTTGCAAACCGGCGGCTCTTGGCGGGGTTATCAAACAAATCACATCTTTCTTCACTTTTGTGTAGTTCCACCTCTTCTTGAATATCACCGTTGTTGTTTGCTTTACCATTCCTACCGTCAAGATAAGGATCATTGGGAGTATCGATGTTTGTGTATGGTCCGAGTATGTGATTCCTCCAATTATCAAATGGAGAGCATTCATGAATGTTTATTTTCCACCAGCATTCTTGAAGGTTTACCAACAATTCATAATCGAGTTTGTGGATGTTTTTGAAAGACCTTTTTAACCAAGCACAAAAATTTATTACACATTGAGTTGCATCTCCCTATGACTTTTTATAAATGGCTTTTTACTTCAAGGTTTCTTCTTTTAAACTGTCGTCCATCAAATCATCATACCATTCATGATTTTGAAAGTAAGCCATGTAACCAACTCGAACCATCCCCGGTAATTCTCCACCATTATAGAATCCATATTCATTTAAATTGCAAATATGCCACTTAGTTTTCCCATTCTTAAAACGGAAAGGTTTGAAAATATGATCACATATTTCATAATGTACCCCATTATCAGACCATGGTTCATCAACTTCATTATTTAATTCGTTCTTATAATCTTTATAAGTCTTGGTTCTTTCAATATCATGAGTAAATAACTTTGTGTCAACCTTTAGAAGATAATTAATCTCAATGAACTTTATGCACAACGGTGTTTCTTAGTCGAATAAGTTGGTTTCTATCTTGAAGATTTCAGCGATTTTGTGTTCATCATTATTATTAGGTTCGTCAAGGTCAGAAAATCCTTTATTAGTAACTTCTTCCTAATTATCACCCTTTTTCCAAAAATCCCATAAAACTTTCCTAGTGAATGGATCCATCATCATATGGTTAGCAAATTTCAAAGCCAACCATTTTTCAAACATAGTATTAGTCGGATCCCTTTTTGCTTTAGTCCCCATAGTATTACAAGTACAAGAAGGCGATAATATTTCATAAAAAATTTGTCAGTCAAATCCACCCAAGTAGTAATTGAGCCTTTAAATTCTTCAAACCATTTACTTGCATTTCCAACTAATGAGATTGGGAAAACGGAAAGCTTAACTCGTTCATAATTTACATTGGGCAAGTCAATAGGGTCAACAATTTTAAGGAAGTATTCGATATGTTCGTTTGCGTCTTCTCCATTAGTTCCACTAAAGGCATTTTCAAGCAAATCGTCAAGGATTTTTCCTTTTAGTTCATAAGCATCTTTACTATTAACCGTAATACTTGTGATACCTGAATAATAATTTGCTCGGTCTTTAGTCAAGAATTCTTCCATAGTTGTTTTCGTCTTAATTTCTGCCATTACTTCTTCAATCTACTCACTCTGATTAGTACAATATGTAACAAAGGAAAAAATATCAGCATGATTTGCTCGGAAGAAAGGTAATATAGAAAATTAAGTACGGAAATCAAATACGAAGAATTTGTTTCTGCTGTTATATCAAATGATCAATATGTTGTATTTAATTTATCTAAATATGTCGTATCAGTATGTTGAATGAGCTGTATTGGTAAAGAAAGTTAGATACGTCGTATTCAATTAATCTGAATGCGCCGTATCAGGTTATCGGCCAGACCAGTGTATAGAAAGCAATAACAAACAAAACAAAACAAACAAATACACAAACAAACAATAATAAACAAATATACATAATTTTACACTAACCTAAATTACATTAATTCTAGGGGTTAAGTTAATCTAATGTTAAAATCAAAATATTAAATAAAAGTAAAGATTAAACAACTTCACTCCCCGGCAGCGGCGCCAAAAACTTGATGTGTCGTCGTGTAGGTAGTTATTTTAGTTATCTAGTTTTACATTTATATTTTGCCGACTTTCCCTTAAACAACACTTTAACGGGTAGTGTACCCAATCAGATGTAGCTTCGTTGGTAAGTAGGGTGTCAATCACTAAGAGCGAGAGCGTTAATATTTTATTCTATCAATATTTTGGTTAACTAAATTATGTCAATTTAAACTATGTTAATTCTAATCTATGTTAAACCTATGCTAAACCTAATTCTAACGGATAAAGGGGGGGTTCAATCTGAGAGCCCGGAACAGGTTTGATGGTGACTGGGATCAATTTAAAACACAATAACAAACACAAGCAGATAATCAAAAGATAGAAGAGCGATCTAGCCAAATATAAGAAAACTGTATTAACCATGATTAATCTAATTAAAATACAGGTTTGTTTATTTTAGTGCAATGAGTGCTTATTTCGAGGCGGAATATCATTCCAAGATTTAGGCGGAACTTCTTCCTAAAACCTAGACACGTAGAATTCTATCACAATTAAACGCATTCGCATAAAGTATCATATTTGCTGATTATAATCTATCTTAGGAGATTAATAATGGTGATCTTATTAAACCCTAACTCATGGAGACTTTACCCACTTACTGCTTAATGGCGGTTTATATTCTAGCAGTCCATTGTCCAAGTCTTTACTAAAGTAATCAGTACGTTATTTGTTGATCATAGGTCACCTGCTAGTCCAATTTGTTCACATAAACCAATGGTAAAGATAAGGGATTATTGTGATCCTATTATTCTAGATATATGAATCACTATATGGAGGGACATCCCGACATCTAGCTAACTTGGTCCGTATTACTAGATCCAGTTGAATGATAGGTCGCATACATAAGCACATAAACAAGTATGAATTGATAAACATAAATAACAATCAACGCTAAATTAAGCAGTTGATATAAACAAACCAAACATTTAAATCTTCATAATCATGGCTAATACCCAAGGGTATTAGCCCTTAATCATTGTAATCAATACAAGAATAATAATTCAACCAAGGTAACCGAGTTAAACAAATGATAACAAAAATCAAACGATTACTAGAGTATAGGAGATTATAAGGTGTTTCCTATGGAATTAATAGCTTTGCTTGACCTCTTTTGCTCTTCTTGTCTTCTGAAAATCGACCTTTGTGGTTAGGGTATCAAAAATATGATCAAGCACACCTAAAACTCGTTTTTATGTTTTCTATTTATAATGTCTGGAATTTGGTCGATACGCCATATTGGTTGAAGTCAATACGGCATATAGGAAGTTTCTTGGAGTAGAGACCGCGTTCAATATCTTCCAGAATATTTAATTACTATATCTTGGATATGGCGTATGGAAGTCTTCTGGATACGACGTATAGGACTTTATTTCTTCATGGTTTCTTGTGAAGTGCAGGCACAGATACGCCGTATCTTCCTTCATGGATACGGCATATAGAATCTCAAAACAATATTCTTCAAATTTCTTCGTTTAGGCTCCAGAATGCATGCGTTTTAGCTAATCTTCACAAAGTACTCCATAATTACTGTAAATCTTGAATATAAACGATTAATTATTGATCCTTACAATAATTATATAAAATGGGTAATTTACATAGGATAAATGATGCTATAAAAGTGACATTATTTGATGTCATCAGGCCCCTAAGAGTACATTACACGCATTAAAACACTTAAGAGGGATCAACCATATTAGGGGTAAGGTAGTATGAAGACTGTTACCGATGATATCCTTTCTACACACTCGCGTTTCCCTAGACGCCTATGCTAATGTAATATTTTATAGCCTGTTTTCTAGAGCCTAACACGCACATCCATCACAAGAAGCAATATTAAAAGGATCTACAAACTATGTTTCATGCAATCATAGGTAAATACTAATGGATCTAGCCTATCATATTATAAGGAAGTGAAGAACAAGAATCAATCAAACAACATATAGACATATTGAATGATAAAAGATAAAAGACTTCACTTGATTAAAACATGTGTTTAAGGCTGATATAAGAGGGTTTTTGTCACATCCCGCCAAGGCAAAAATGTAAGGCGTAACGAGAATGGATATCATCACAACACAATGGTATCTATATAGAGAACTACAATTCATACATGAAACAAAGGTATAGACACAAGGTGTCATTAAAATACCCAATCAAACATGAAGGATAACTGGCATCTTGTATTGAAGCAAAAGGGGTTCACATCAATACCAAGACATGCAAAAAATCTAAAATAAACCTAAGCAATTCAAATCAACAACATTCAATATTCATTCATGCAAGAAATAAACTAGGAGATAAAACTCCGCAAGTAGCCTATGGTCTCTCTAGCCACTCCTCTTATTTTAGATCCTTATTATGCTCACTGAAATTGATTGCTTATCTCTCTCTCTGTATACAAAGGTTGGTGAAATTATAGGTTTACGACACACAAATCTCAATCTTTTCAATCAATTATGTGATTAGTTAAGCAAGGTAGGACAAAAATGAACTATCATGGATTATTTAAATGCAAACCATCATCAATATCAAATCAACAAAATATCTATTGGGTAGGTGTACCCTCGATCAAATCTAAACATTAACATGCCAAACACAGTACATGCATGTAAATCATAATTATTGACATGCCAAACATAGTACATGCAAGTTAATCAAATCCTTTACATGCCAAACACAGTAATGCAAGAAAATCACATCTCCAAAATGTAAAACCAGTATTATAATAGCCAAACAATTGGTCCACCCTCCCCACCACACCTCCCCCCACATCACAATCTCAATATAGAACAGCAATTTTTTAAAACATTTCACAAAACTCTCGCCTCTCACATACCCCCATCCCATAAACACCAAGTACCCTAGGTTACAATAATTAAAACATTTCAAAACCACTTGCATCAATTCCATCCCAATTTAAAAACAATGTAAAAAGAGGGACTATGAAACTCACCAGATGCTTAAAGCAGCTTCCCAAATTTCCTAGCATAAAACTATACAATACAATATAAATGTGTTACACGCGACTAAGCCAAATGCTTAAATCCATGTAACAATCATATGATGGATGCCTAAGGGGTGTACATACCTCCATGGGTCACCCTGACACCATGCCCAACCTTACCCATTTCATTTACTCATAAGTCTACTTAACTACATTTTACTCGAAAACGCAGAATTTTAGTGACAATTTCCAATTTTCTAAACCATACCTACTGACCCTCATAAATTCCCAATAAAATTATCCATAAACTTCCATGAGTTTACTATCTACCGTATTTTTCCACTAATTTATTCCCATACTTAAATGCCTCAAATAAATTCCAACTTTTAAATTACTTAAATTCGGATTTGAACACGCACTAAAATGTTTCACCTTATTAACCATACTTAGACAACTAATAAGAAGCTAAAACTTTGAGAAACGTTAATAGACATATAGAACTTAACTTCTGTGTTTTGGATAACCTTAATTCAAATTTTAAATATGCTTTTTACCTCTCTAATTCTGACCTAAATTTGACCCGTATTTACTGTTTTGACAACTTATGACTAACTTCCCGAACTCAAAACTGTTCGAGGCCGGACTTTTTGAAAAGTAGACTCTCTGAACTACAATTTAGGCACTAGAAACACCTCAAAACACATTACCATCATGGAGTCATCATCAGTTAAACACATCCCTAAAATCTGCCAAACCCTAATTCATAAATTAACGCGATCTAAGCCTAACCGTTTACACCAATATGATCCTAATCAAACCCTAAACGCACTAGCATGATCATAACATCATTAATTACAGAAGTTTTAAAACCCTAATGATCTATCATAATGTTTGTTACATGATTCAAAAGAATGAATAAGGCTAGATCATTACCTAGCTTACCTTCTTGCTCATAACCCGAACTAGCTCTTAATTTTCTTGAATCAAAATTTTTGTCTTCCTTGTTCTTAGGGGTGATGACATCAAATAACGTCACTTTATTATATCATTTATCCCATCTGTTTTGAACACTTTTATATAATTATTGCATTATTTGGTACTTAATTGCTTTAAAGTTGATAAATACAGTAATTCAGGAGTTTTTGTGAAAACACGCTAAAAGACGCATAATTTGGAGCTAAAACGAAGATATTTGAGGATTTTTGAATTTTCACCAATATGCCGTATCCAACTAAAGAGATACGGCGTATCAGCGCCAAGACATCACAAGAAAACGCGTTTGACCAATTCCCAATACGACGTATTTACTCTGTCTACATACGCCGTATTCATGAAGATAACTATTCGAAGATACAGTAAATTAAGTAAATTAGGAATGATATCAAATATTTATTACAAACATAGCACGCACTCTAAGGAATCCAGCCCAATACGCCGTATCGACCTTACTGGATACGGCGTATCGAGTATTTTTCAGCAACTATAAATAAAAGACTAAAAAACGAGTTTTCAGGGTGCAATATCATATTCTTTATACCATACTCACTAAAGATGAATTTTAGTAGAGAAGCTCAGCCACCAAGGTCAAGCATTGATCACGAATCCATAGACGACATCTTGTAATTCTTACTCTCTTAATCGTTCGATTTTAAATTGTTTGATTACGCTTGTATAATTACAATGGTTGTGGGTTAATACCCTCGGGTATTAGCCATCTTAATGAAAGTTCAATGTTTAGTTTGTTTTGAAAATCGATTTCTTAATTTATCGTTGATTTTTTAATTATGTTTATCACCTCATACTTGTTTATGTGTTTGAATATGCGACCTATCATTCAACTGGGTCTAGTGATATGGACCAAGTAATCTAGATATTGGGATAGCTCTCCATATCGTGTTTCTTATGTCTGGACCAATAGGATCACAAATAACGTTCTATCTTTGTCTTTGAATTATGAGTTTAGTTGGACCGGTAGGTAACCCGTTTATGTTTCAACAATCATGCTCTTAATTTACTGATAAAGATTGGAATAGTGGACTACCAGTATATAAAACACCGTCAAACAATAAGTGGGTAAAGTCCCGTTGGGCTAGGGTTTTAACAGGATCACCACTGCTTTAATTCTCTAAGATAGATTATAATTAAACTAAAGGATGCTTTATGCGGATGTGATTAATTGTGACAGGATTAATCGTGTCTAGGTCTTAGGATGATGTCCCGCCGATGTCTTAAGAATGATATGCCACTTCGAGATAAGTAAATCATTGCACTAAAACAAACAAACCAGCATTGAACCGCATTTAATATGGCTAATGCAGTTTTCTATCATTTGGCTTGTACCACTTTTCTATCTTCTAATCTTCCTCTTTTGTGTTTATTGTGTATTGAATTGGTATTTGTTTCCACCAAACATGTGTCACTCTCTCAGGCTGAAAACCCCCATATCTTTAGACAACATACACAGCGTAGGTTTAACCAGTAAATAAACTAATTAAAATACTGATAGAATATAGGATTAAATTTCCACTCTTAGTGTTCGACACCATACTTACCGCGAAACTCCATCTTGACCGGGTACTCTACCCGTTAAAAGTGTTGTTTTAGGTTTGTCGGCTAAATATAAATTTAAAACTTGATAATCAAATAATTGACCCTACACGACAGTACATCAGGTTTTAGGCGCCGTTGCCGAGGAGTGAAATTATTAAACCTTATTCTTATCAGTATTTCTAACCTTTAATTAATTAATTTAGTGAAATCTAATTATTTAAATTCAGTTTGTATTTATTCGCATTATGTGTTTAAATTGTTTGTTTAAATTCCCGCATTTAATTATTTTAAATAGTATTCTGTTCTGACTGATCACATGATACGCCGTATCCACCAGTTGGATACGATGTATCAAACATTCTGATCAGGACAGCGTATTGAGTTTCACTGTCTAAATGGCGTATCTGTTTTCCGAACAATACGGCGTATTCCGTAAACTCTATACGGCGTACTGGCCTTCAACAGACATATACGGCGTATTCAAACTAATTGAATACGGCGTATTTGTCATCTGATACAGTAACAGTAGCAATTTTTTGTTATTGATTTCCTGATTTACGTGTTCCCTCCCCAAGGGCAAATCCTACTGATTGTTTAATCTTAATTACAGGAAACCATTGACAAAGAATGGCGGAACCAAACAACTACATCACCGCCACCCGAAAGAATTTCATCTCTAATGACAACGAAGGAATAATGGTCGAAAAATGTATCGTTGAAATACAAGGAACATTCTTGGTAAAGATACGTAATGATGCTTTTAATGGGAATGATGGGGAAAACGCAATCGAGCACATCAATAAATTTCTCGAAATTGTTGGGCCGATCAAAATTAATAAGTTGACTCGAGACCGATTCAGGCTTAGCATTTTCCCTATTTCACTCATAGGAGCTGCATATGAATGGTTCACAAAGGAGTGTATAGGCTCAATCACTACTTGGGATAACATGCTTGAAAAGTTCATCTTAAAATTCCACCATCTTTCTGATCATAATGAAGAAGAAACCGAGGAGGATGACAACCCCAATGAAATGGATAATGTTCCTGAAATCCTTAGGATAGAAGGAAACCTATTTGACTTTGAAACACCCTTGTGTGAGGCATACAACGAATTCAGCTGCCTCCTAAAAATTGACACCGATCTGTTCACTTATGATATCCAAACCTTCAAAACTTATGATGAATATAAACAAGAGTTGAATGATGACAAAGCAAAGGATACTGAATAACCGTGGTCAGAAAATGGGGTATCATACCAGCTATGTGATTATATATGCAAACCCTACCACTTTAAGAATGGGGGAACTAAATGGCCCGCATGTACATCTAACATCAATGGTTTCTGTAATGATGGGAAATTACCAGGAATGGTTCGAGTGGGAAGCATGAGTTTCAAGATCACATGTGGTATGATGAACTAGCTGATGGGAAGCTAAAGGATGAAACCTTAGCACTTAAGGCTAAAATAGAAGGATCATGGGGAGACATGACTCCCGGGTTGCTAAAGTTCTACAAATGGTTGAAGAGCTGCTTTGAAAACTTCCACGAGATAGAATATGAAGTACTGGTAAAACTACAAGAGTGCTGGTGGAAAGTGAATGCTCATGAGATCGCTCCATTTACTTGTATGGAAAATTTTGGACGGGCACCATATGCGATTATAAAAACCGAATGGGCCAACAATCCTTATCTTGACATCAATCGTACATTTGGAAGGGATTATGAAGCAACCAACACCGGTTGTACTCAAGAATATCAATAACATAAGGGTGACCCAATTCCTGAACCATCAAACTGCAAGGTCAGGAGATTCGAGATGATGATAAGTTGTACTAAAGCTTTTTGCACTGTTTGCCAACAACGTGATGTAAATCGTCCATCTCGATCCAAAATAATCGACACGGGAAATCCGTGTCGTGCGACTATCTCATTGATGTACAACTTTGCCAATCTCTTAGTACTATAATCCTCTCGCATCGCCAAAAAATAAGCCGACTTGGTCAGCCTGTCGACTATTACCCAAATCGTATCATGCCCACTCTTTGTCTTAGGTAACTTGGTGATAAAATCCATAGTGATCTTATCCCACTTCCATTCAGGTATCTCGGGTTGTTACAATAAACCTGAAGGCCTTTGATGCTCAGCCTGAACCTTAGAAAAAGTTAAACATTTGCTAACATAAGTAGAAATATCCTCTTCATTCTTGGACACTAGTACATATCTCGAAGATCATGATACATCTTATCCGCTCCACGATGTAGAAAGTACTTAGTCTTATGAGCTTCGTCCATAATTATCATTCTCACACCTCCTACTAACGGAACCCATATATGGTCCATAAAGTATAAACTCTTGTCTTATTTCCTTTCCATCTGTTGATCTAACCCATGTAGTCTTTCTGCAAGTACGTTTTCTTGCTTGAATGCCTCACTCTGGGCTGCCAGTATCATTCCTCTTACTCCAGGCTGAATAGTCATAGCCATTGCTCGTACACGTCTAGGTTTCACTTGTTCCTTCCTACTTAATGCATCAGCCACCACATTCGCCTTACTTGGATGGTAGCGAATCTCACACTCATAATCACTAAATAACTCAATCCACCTCCTATGACGCATATTCAACTCCTTCTAATCTAATATGTGTTGAAGTCTCTTGTGATCCGTGTAGATGACACTCTTTGTACCATACAAATAATGCCTCTAAGTTTTAAGGGCAAACACAACTGCTCCTAATTCTAGGTCGTGCATTGTCTAATTCTTCTCATGGATCTTTAGCTGTCTTAATGCATAGGCAATTTCTTTGCAATTTTTCATGAGTACACAACATAATCCCTGATTTGATACATCATAGTAGACCATGAAATCTTCAACCCTATCAGGTAGTGACAATATCGGTGCATCACACAAATTACTCTTCAAAGTTTGGAAGGCTTCCTCCCGTTCCACGCCCCACTCATACTTTTTGTTTTTCTGAGTCAACAAAGTAAGAGGTTTAGCAATCTTAGAGAATTTTGCGATGAAACATCGGTAGTAACCTGCTAACCCCAAAAATGATCAAATTTCAGACGGTGTTGTAGGAGCTTACCAATTCATTACCACCTCAATTTTACTTGGATCCACGTGAATACCATTCTGGTTGACCACGTAACCAAGGAAATACACTTCTTGCAAGCAGAACTCACACTTGGAGAATTTAGCGTACAACTTCTCTTTCTTCAACAATTCTAACCCCAACCTCAAATGAACCTCATGTTCCTCTTTAGACTTTGAGTAGATCAAAATGTCATTAATGAAAACAATGACAAACTTATCTAGGTACGGTTTACAAACCCGGTTCATCAAATCCATAAAGACTCATGGTGCATTGGTTAATCCAAAAGGCATAACCGTGAACTAAAAATGTCCGTATCTCGTTCAAAACGCGGTCTTTGGAATATCATCCTCTTGTACTCGGAGCTAGTGATAACCCGATCAAAGATCTATCTTGGAGAAATAACGTGCTCCTTGCAGCTGATCAAATAAGTCATCAATTCTAGGGAGAGGATAGTGGTTCTTAACAGTTAACTTGTTCAACTCTCTATAATCAATGCTCATGCGAAAAGAGCCATCCTTCTTCTTAACAAATAACACAGGTGCTCCCCATAGAGAATGACTTAGTCGTATGAAACCCTTGTCTTGTAACTCTTGAAGTTGTCCAGACAATTCTTGCATTTCCAAGGGCGCTAGACGATATAAAGACTTCACAACCAGCGTCGCTCCAAGAACAAAATCTATGTGAAACTCAACTTATCGAGGCGGTGGTAATCTCGACAAGTCTTTCGGGAACACATCAACAAAATCTCATACAACAGGAATGTTACTCAACTTAGGTTCATCTACCTTCGCGTTCATTAGTGCCTTAGCGACCCTCGTAGTACGTTCCCCTTGAACCCGACGTATCCCACCACCTTCCAACGGTATCTCAACCACCTTCTCATGCCACACTATCACAGCCTTATTCTTGGACAACCAGTCCATCCTCACAATCACATCGAAGCTTCCATGAGCCAATGGTATCAAATCTATGATGAACAAGGAATCTCCAAGTTCTAGTTTGCAGTCACGGATAATCCTATCAACTTCTACTTTCTTACCATCCGCTACTTCTAACACATAGCCAGGGTTTACAATACTATGTTTCTCATTTAGTAAAGGCGCAAAATTAGAAGAAATGAAACTAAAACCAACTCCAAAATCGAAAAGTACGGTAGCAAAATAATCATTTAAAGAAAAAGTACCTGTCACCACGTTATGATCCTGAAGAGCATCAGTTGCATTAATGTTGAAAGACCTTCCTCTAGCCGGATTCTCATTGTTTTGGGCATTACGGTTGCCCTCCAAAGCCAACGGATTTCCAGCTTGACTAGGTGCTCTTTGCATTTTGGGACAAGTATTGCGAAGGTGATCAGGGCTACCACATTCATAACAAACCCTCTGATTATAACCCATCCTAACAGCATTCATAGGAGCCACATGCTTAAACGGTGCCCGACAATCTTTAGCAAAATGACCCGGTTTCTGACAAGTATAACACAATCTGCAAGGTCCATTTTCTGGATGATAGGTATAGCACTTATCACACTTGGGATTGGAGCCCACAAACTCATTTCTAGGAGGAGTTGTCGCCACAAAACTTGTCCCCACTTTTTCCTTCTTATTATCTTTCCATGACCCTCCTGGATTACTTGTCTCTTCCACTCTCTTCCTTTTCTCATTTCCCTTCGTCAATGTACCACAGCTGACTACCTCATCAGTAAGTATTCCAGCCATAAGAATTGCATTCTATATTGTTGTTGGTTAGGTCGCTCGGAGCATTCCCTGAATCTTGGGAGCCAAAGCAGCTATGTACCTCTTGATGCGTGATGACTCAGGAGTAACTAGGTGTGAAACCAGCTTGGCCAATTCATGAAACCGATCAGTGTAAGCGGCGGATGTTTGCTCGTTTTTATATGCGTTTATCAAATAAACCCTCAAATGTATATTTATATATTTATAAAAATACATATAAAATACGCAAGCTAAGTATCATACAAATTATTCTTAGGAAAGAATAATAAGTAATCAACACGGGTATCGTTTTCCTTGGTGAAAGTTGAATGGAAATCTACGTTGAAGTTGTAAATCGGACTTGATTGTCATTCAAGTTTTTGGTTTTGGTTTTAAACTATTTTTATACTAAAAATTAAACTAATATTAATTCTAAGATTTAAAACTACAAGATTATACTAAAATTGATCTAAAAGATATAAATGACAAATATGCTTGCTAAGTGACGTGAAAAAGTTCATTAAGTGTGAATTAAGGCTTATTAACGAATTATAATCCTTAGAAAATATAATTTTCTCAAAACGTTGGTTTATTTTGACAAAAATCTCTCAAACAGATATTAATTACTAGATAAATAGTTTGACTATTTCTCTGGCTTTTGCCCTTTGAAACATTCAAACTATAAATCTAAATAATCAAATTTTATTTATTAATTAAACTCCTTTTCAAATCCACACTTAATTCCCAAATCACTATATCACTTAACAAGAACTAATTAAACTACTCGCTACTCATAATGATTAAACAAACAAAACTAAACATTTAAAAAAAATAAGCTATACTAATTAATTAAAAAAAGGATAGAAAATGGAACAGAATTGAAGACCCGCAATTAAACGTAAACCACCCGATTTATTTAGCTAAAACAAATAATCAAATTCGGTCTAGCTAAATAAACCCTTAAGCTCTACGGATGACCGATACAAAAATCATAAAAATTGTTAAACATTAAACAGTTAACAATTGCAATTACAATAAACAAGCATGGTTACCCGCGCGTTGCTGCGGGTCGTTAATTTTTTTCGCGTAGTTGCGAGGCATTATTATTTTTTAT